>JAQLOM010000034.1:22107545-22121277 GCA_030068315.1 Chrysichthys thysi
TTTGAAAAGAAGAGGAGATGCTACACCATGGTAAACATGCCCCTGTCCCAACTATTTTGAGACCTGTAGCAAGCATCGCATTTGAAATGAGCTCATTTTGTGCATACTGTAAAATTGTCAAATTTCTCAGTTTGAACATTTGTTATGTTATCTATGTTCTGTTGTGAATAAAATATTGGCTCATGTTGTGTTTGAAAGTATTTTAGTTTTCATTTCATTCAAATTTAAAGAACGTCCCAACTTTCCTGGAATTCGGGTTGTACACTCTTTAAACCCCCATGTTCTAAATGTCATGCTTTCTCAAAAAATATCCCATTTGAAACATCACCTGTTTCACCTCCAGCAGCTTTAGAAGCACTGGGATTCTCCATCTGATGAAGGACTTTTATCTAAAACCTTCTCATTCTCTGAAAACTTGAACGCAATCATGAATAATACACTGGGGTGAACTGTTCTGATTCTGATATTGCCCTGAAGTACTTGATTCGATCAGTATTTAATGTCCAAATGCCTCCATCCTAAATGTTAGAACTGTACTGAAACAAAAACTCAAAGCTGTGAGTACAGAAAATGAAAACAGAAGAAAAAAACCCACCAGGCTGGGTGAATCCCTAGATATCTAAGATGCATTGGTTGGGGATAAAATTGCTGAAGAGTATAGAAAGTTAAATGAGCAATAAGATGTTTCAGGCGTACGTTCTTCACCTGCTGAGCTAGCAACGTTGGAATTAATTGCTAATTCAATAACACTGTCAAACACTGAAGCACTTTCCTTTGCTTCTCAATAAACTTTGATGCTGTGTACGGCTCTGTAATTTGATTTTTACAGCCTCTGCATTTCTGTACAATCTCTATGTTGGTGTAAAAGGCCACGTTGGTGTAGATATGGAAACACAAAGGAAAGACATTTCTTCAACAGAAAAACACTGCCTATAATTAGGATAGTTCTGATCTAGCTGTCTATAGAAATGTGTTTATAGATGTGTAAAATACAAAAAAAAAAAAAAATGATGTGAAAGAACAAATCTGATGGTTAATAAACAGTAACTCAGTTTTAGGAATTGATAAAGCCATGATCAAAACTGATCAGTGCGTTACTCCTTTTGGGTATCTTGATCCTCGGGGAAAGTCTCCTCTTCCTCCTGAAAGGCCAAAGCAAACCCTGCCTCACCTTTCTTCATTGCTCCTGTAAATGGAACATGAGACTTGAAGGAATCCGTACTTTCTGGTTATTGGATGAGTCATTTGTTACACGACCTTCCCTTCGTTTTCTCCTCAATATGATCACTCACCAATTCTTGCCACAAGCTAACTCTCCCCTATCACACAGCAGCTACCAAGCGCTTCCTCGAGACACATGAATCACATGACACAACTTCAAACAAGTCAGAAGTGAACGCGTATGTGCACTCGTACCTGCTGTGGTCGGCTGGTCCACTGTATCTCTGTCGGTCGTCTCCTCAGACAGTGTGTCCAGGTAGGAATGAGCTGGTTTGGGAAGATGAGGACTCTCCTCCTGACCAGATTTCTGTTTGGTGGGGTGATCTTTACCTGAGAAGTGCACACAAACAGTCTGAAACCTGAACGCACACCATCTGGACCAGTGAGGCCAGTTCAGAACATCTGGATTCACCCCCCAGAACCATCATTAATCTATATTAATAACCCTGTAGCACCCCTGGGGTCATATTTGACCCTAAATTTCAGTTCGCCCTTATAGGTGGTCTGGGTTTACCAGGGTTAAGCTTTTTTGGGCCCGGACTCCTAAAAGCATCAGGGTGTTAAGATCGAGCTTCCACTCACTGTCTGGTCGTTTTCATTGTGTTAACTTACTGTATTTGTGATCTGCAAGTGATGTGAATTCAATTGCAAACCTTGCGTCGAAGCTGACGGAGAAGACAATAAGCACACCAAACACTCCAAGGATCTTCCAGGTCAAGCTTGAAAAATTCACCTTTATTTCTTTCATTCCAGTTTTCAGAACCCCACCATCCCCGGTACATAAATAAATTAAAGTCGTAACTCTGCACAAAAACATTTCTACTCATTCGCCAGAAAATATGCCAGTTTTTCTCCCATACCATGAAAGAAAAGATCAGGGGTGGAAAAATAAATGTACACATGCTCACTGGGGTCACATGGGTGGAGCTTGAGATAAAGGTATTCAACCAATTCCAAACATAATCATGTAACATCGCTAGCTACTGGTTTTAATTACACAACTTTAGCAAAGTCTTCAACCAGCTACATAAAAACACAATATCAGCTAGCATAGTGTTACTGTTTTAGCAGATTACAAGCAGCATCAAGTAGCTAGCCAAGCTAAACATGGCTAATTCACACTTAAGGACTTGCGTGATGGACAATCCCCAAATGAAAGACAGATTATTTACCAAAAAATAATGTGAAATAACAGATATGTCGAAGCTTTCTCTGAGGATCTGTTTGTTTAATGCATTTGAACACTCAGGTGTCAGTCAGTAAGTCTTTCGTCATAGATACTGCTATAGCGTAAGTGATAACAGGAACTTAATTTGTTTCATGACCATCCCAAAACAATGCAGGACTGCTGTGGTTACATACCAGAAATAATACACTTCCTGATGTGCTGCAATAGGAAAATAATCAACATCAGCGTGCTTACAGTGACATTATGTCATTTATTATTTTCCTATAATAGCAGATGAGGGAGTGTTTGATTCCTTGTAGAGTTACTTATTATACAATTAAAACCAATAGCCATATTTGAAAGGTTGTTTGTGATTGGCTGCCCAAACGTGCTTCAAGCGTTTTGTTGATACAGGGACGTCGACGACTCTGCACAAATAGGAGGTGCGTGATGATACACCAGTGCGACAGTATGCTGACACTGAAATGTCAAATTATTACTATGCTGTAGATAAGGACCCAAAAATGCTATTCCCTGAAAAATCGGTGAAGTTGCAAGCTGATGCAGTGAACCATCATATTTATTTGTATTTCTTACTGCAGCGTGAGCCTTTCCTACTGTTGCACTGATACACTCAGATTGTTGCAAATGTAAATATGCTAAATCATACATGTTCATGTTTTGTGCAAGGCTGAATCAAGAACAAGCATATTGAGAAAAGACAGATAACCTTTCTTGAGGTATTCAACAGTAGAGTGTAAGTATGTATACAGAAAGAGAGGTGTAGAAAGAATTTCTAAAGAATTGTATACAACAGCTACAAGGAAGAAGATACACAGCTCGGACGATTCAGATGATGGATAAGGTTATCGCGAGACAGACGAAGGACTGGACGCGCTTTTCTGTCGACACGCCGACGTCTCTGATGACTCCCCTGCATGAGCGTATCAAAATAATGACAAACAAAGAAAAATATAGGAAGGATTTTGTGTTGAAATAATAGTAATGGCAAATCAAAGTAAGGAAGAGACAGAGAGAGAGAGAAAAAGACTGATTAGAAATGTTATAAGTTTCGAGAAGAATCATTTATCATCATGACAACAACGACTTTCCGGCCTGATCATTCAGAATTCGTGAGAAATGCGGCCAAAAGCTGCACGTTTCAGACACTACCGAGAACTGGGTGTAGAGAAAATATCGTTAAGTGAAACGATATGTCTCGAACAAAATTCTGTTATTCTTCCATTAAGATTTTTAAAAAGCCGTGTTTACACTGGTTTAAAAATAGAAACAGCAACCAATGAGCTTTCCTAAAAACAGTAAAAGAACAAATATACGACAGTATGTTTTGTAAGTCTAAGCAAAGAGCAGAAAATACCATAGTGGCAAATTTGGGTTTTTCTTTGTTTGGTTCGTTGCTACATGTGGTAACATTCTGTAGCTTGTGTATTTGTATTCATTTGCTTCTGCGAGTCGACAGAATCTGACAAAAGGGAAGAGAAACTGAAATTAGGTCGCATTTATTGCTTAGCCTATTTGTTCATTATTAAAGAGGCCGGTTCAACCTTCCCAGAATCCTCTGCGCCAAGTAGAGAGTCACCATTTTTCCAAAAGTAATCCCACAGCACTCCAGGAACATGCTAGGCCATAGAGCTTAAACTCACTCATCTTCTGCTGCTTAATGCTGTTCAGGGTCGTGGGGGGAAGCTGGAGCCAATCCCAGCTGACTTTGGGTGAGAGGCGGGGTTACACCCTGGACAGGTCACCAATCCAGTGCAGGTCGACACTCAGAGAGAGACGACCATTCACACTCACATTCACACCTACGGGCGATTTAGAGTAGTCAATTAGCCTAATCCCCTCTGTGCATGTCTTTGGACTGTGGGAGGAAACCGGAGTACCCGGAGGGAACCCACACGGACACGAGGAGAACATGCGAACTGCACAAAGAAAGGCACCCAGGTCGATCCGGGGATTGAACCCAGGACCTTTTTGCTGTGAGGTGACAGTGCTAACCACCACACCACCATGCCACCCCAGAGCTTAAACTGTAACATTAAATTAGAGATATTTTGCCAAAGTATCTGGATTAAAAAAAAATTTCTTGACTGATCCATTCTGTTTTCGTCTTGTTATTCTATATGTGATGGATCCGAACCAGCTTTGGCCGTCATGCAAGTGGTTGCAGAGGAAAGAAAAGATGAAGCGCATTTTGTTCAAAGCTTCCACGTACCACGTAAGACACATAAATGAAGCAAAAGTTTGAGGTGCGTTTTAAAGGAATCAACAACATTGAATTTCCGGAGGTTTTGCTGAAACATTGAGCTAGCAGGTAGTGGTTAGGTGCTTTTAAAACAAAAACTACACATTGGATTCTGGGAAGGGGGAGCCGTCAGTGTTAGGAAGATACATGTGTATGTGTGGTGGTATGACAAAAAAAAAACAAAAAAAAAACCTCACTATGCCTGAATTCTGGAAATCAGCCCCCCTCCAAAGGGAGAAAAAGAAATAAAAATAAAATCTTAACATTAGAAAGCCATAAATATATTTAGTCTAAACAATGCTGAAAGGTTTTTCGTATACCACACTCTGATCAAGTTGTTGGAAAGCTACCTGTTGTAGACAAATGAACCAGTCAAGCCTACTCAATTCAGTTCATCACATCCACCATGACCAACTTCCCCCCCAGACCACAGGAGGGCACCCTCACTCGCATTTTTCAATATCTTCTCCTGTCGTCTGTATCATTTCCAGTGTTGGAGCAAACCTAGGCAACAGTCAAATTATCCTGTCTAATATCCTTTCCTAACCACTTGTCCTTGACCTTGATGAAAAACATCAGGAAGGCGAGGAAAGATGTGGAGGAGAATTCAGGCGAATTTGGGAAAAGACAACTGGGTAATAATAATCCGATGGTGGATGTTTTTGGCATGGGTCTAGAAATGTTGCTGCCACAAGGAATGGTGGGATAGCACTATCTCCTTTACTTTACTAAAGGATGGTCCAGTATAATACTGCAAAAGAAGATAAAAAAGGAAGCACTAAAGTACTTTTCCTTAGCATTTGGCGAATCTCAGCAGTTCTTATCATGGCTGATACCTCTGTAGTTAGAAACGTTCCTAAGAAAATCTTAGGAACCTTCCAGTTTCAGCTAGGAACCTTCCTAAGTTTTGCCATGTGTGCCCCTAGTTGATAAGCATTGTGTGTTGTTACTGCTATATTATTAGATTTGTTGTATTTATGTTCTCTAGCCGAGCCTTGCCCTGAGTTTCCCTGTCTTAATCCAGTCCTTTGTTGTTATTGTGCTCATTTTTTTCTGTTCATTGCTGTTGTTTTATTTGTTTGTGATCGAAAAAGACCGTCTGCATTTGCATCCACCATCTTGGATTTACTACACTGTTAAAATGTTCATGGTTCTCTATTATTTCACAGTTTGAATGAAAGTTTTAAATATAAGTACAGGTGCTTCCCGAGTTACGATGGCCTGACTTACGATTTTTCGTTAGTTACCATGACAATTGTGATCGGCTAAAAATTGAAAATATTTAAAATTTGCAGGCAGGCATCGCAGGCAGGCCAGCGTAACAGTGTATGACGTTTGTGGTTGTTCAGATGATGCCCGGATGTACGCAGACGACACCTGGAAGTATGCGGACGACGCACTCACTTCATGCGATACCTCAAGCTCTCCCAAAACTCAAGGAGTTAACTTGTGTATCGGTGTACTGTACACCACGGGTTTTTTGTGATTATTAACAGAACACCTTCAGCTGTCTGTAGCCAGAGCTCAGTATTTGTGTAGCGGGGTGTCGCGGCTGGATGGAGCTCAGAGACACAGTGCTGCTGCCTCCACCAGGTGCGGACCTCTCTGACAAACTCTCTCTTTTGACAGAAATGTGATTTAAATGAAGTCTTCAGTGAGTGTGTGTGGTCTTCTACAGGAAAAGACTCCTGGGTAGGCTAGGCTAAGCTAGACTATGCTGGGCTAAACTAGGCTAAGCTAGGCTGAGATACCTAAGCTAGGCTAAGTGGTTCAGCACAGTGGTTCGACTTGCGATATTTTCGATTAACGATGGCTGTGGCGGAACACATCTCCATAGTCACTTGAGGACTACCTGTATTAACAGTAATCAAAGTTAACGGCTTTTTTGCTCCAGGTCCCTACAGAAGTTCTCCATAAGCATTTTGTCCTCCAACACGCTAATGATCATTTGATTAAAATAATAACAACAAAGTTATTTTCATTAGCACGTCTAAAATCGTGAAAAAGGGAAACAGTTTGGACAGTTTTAAAACTTTTGTAGAAACGATTCCCAGCTTTTCATCAAATAATCTGAGGAACAAACAACTTTGCTAACAATTCCAACAAACTGAACGAGAGCTGAGGCATTTGTATAAACAGTTAAAAGAAAAGAAAACGCATATGTCAGTCATAACTGGTGTATTACATGCAGAAATATCTGATTTCGGTTTTGGTGTTAAAAAGGGAAATTAAAGAATATATCTTTGAAATTCATTCCTGGTCGATATTTTTTTGACATCACACGTTGTTTAATTGATTACAAACAAGTTCTGTGTCGTTGGAAAAGGATTTAAAGGATAACATTTAAGTAAAAAATATCTATATTGACTAAAATTTCAAACTTATTTTCATTAAATGAAGCAATGCAGTTCTTGGTAGTGGCCTCCGACTTTTGGACCTGGATGTACATAAATCCAAACTTGGTTTTGCACTAAAGTTCCTAAGGACACATGCTCTAAAAAAGAAACATTTTCTCCTAAGTGTTCACCGATGCTGATGGAAATGTTTTTTTCATTTCTTCTTGGCTCTGATCTCCACTTACCCCCTGCCTCACTGCTCTCTGCCTGTCCATCACAACTGACATAAGATTCTTGCGAGCTGTGATTGGCCCACTGGGCTGCGGCACCATTGGGCTGCTGTGCTGCTATTGGACTGGGCGTGTCTGGGCTGTCAGAGAGCCCTGCCTCCGTCTGCTCGTGTCTCTGAAAGTGCTGCTCCACCACCAGCTGCAGTTCTGCACTCGATACACACACATATACACACATACAGGACGGCGCCAAAGACATGGAGTTTGAGTCCAAAGTTTGTGAAAGGGTAACGAGTCTATGTTGACTCCTTTTAATCAAGTTTCCAGCCCTTAACATTAAAAGTTACGTCAAATTAAGTGACATATGAAAAACATACAAGACACAAGATTGCATTTTTAATTACGACTAGGTATATCTACATTTGATAGCCAAGCCAATACAAAATGGCAAAAGATGGAGTATGTGTTATGAAGAGCAGACTCCATCAGGATTTCAACAAAGGCAGCATATTTCCTGGCTCCATATCAGCACTGAGCTATAATACACTGAAATCTGACACTGCTCTCCTGCACAAGGCCTGCGGGCTTCCTCTTTCTGATGAAGAGGAACAGAAATGGAAAAAGATAGCTGTGAGCTTTAGCATTATTATTATATCCCACAGCAATTCAATAGATATCCAATACAGCACCTTGCATTATTATTCACACCCCGTGAAACTTTTTTTTTCCTCCAATTTTGTAGTGTTACTACACCTGGAACTGAAATGGATTTTTACTGGGATTGTATGTCATGAATCATATTTAAAAGTCTATTTACAAAGAAAAAAAAAACATTTGTGATTATATAAGCATTCACCCTGGTTGCTGTGAAATCCCTTAATTACTTCTGGCACCCGAGTGCTATTAAAGTGTCCTATGATCTCAATATACTAAATACACCTGTTCCTGGAGGAACCCGAGTTCGTAAGAGAACGCAACTAAATAAATGGTGTCCTGAAAACCAATGAGCTATTAACGCAAATCTGAATAGTCTCAATTGGGGAGTGGTTCTTATACAAATATACCAGACTTTGAACAGCCGCACTACAGAGCAGCATGAGATTTTTGCTAAAAAAAAAAAAAAAAAAAAGGGAAAGAATATGTCTGTGACTGCCTAGATCTGTCCACCAGAAGTCACTGACCAAGTAAGGAAGATTATTAGTCAGAGAGATTATCATGTGGCATTAGTCAGAGCAGTAACCAAAAGGTTAATGGTAATTCCACAGAATTGGGAGAGATCCACAGCTCAGATGGAAGAAATTGTTCACAAGGCTACCGTAGCACAGGCACACCACAAGGCTGGACTTTATGGAAACATGATGAAACAGCTGGAGTTTGCCAAAAGGCTTTTGGGAGAATTAGCAAATACATAGAAAAAAGTTTTTTGGTCTGATGAGAATAAAACTGTGCATTACAAGTTCTTTACAAAGTTTGATGCTTGGTGGAAATCCAACACTGGTCATCACCCTGAGAACCCAGTGAAGCATGGTGGTGGGAGCATCATGTTGTAGGCAAAGCTGGTAGAAACATTTCCTAGAAAATTTGCAGCTCTAATTCCAGCAAAAGGTGCTTCTACCAAATATCGGCCCATGTCACTAAATGCTTATCCTACCTACAGGCTTCTTTTTGTCGAATTAAACATTGGGTCACAATCCAACAAGATTGTGTTTGAGAATCCTGTGAAAATGAAATGAAGTCAGTGAGGTTAAAAAAGGTTGTATCACTACAAAATGCGGAAATGTTCAAAGGGTGAACATGTACAGTATATAGGCCATGCAGGTGTTAGGAGCACATAAATACAAGAAACTGCACAGGGTTAACATATTGTGGAAAAATTAATCCCAGATAAAATATTTAAAACAAACTGGAAAGTAAAGGGACAGGAAAAATAAGGCATATAAACAGAATTAACAGCATGGATATGAGAATGAAAAGCAGTACTTGCTTTAATAGAAAAAATGTAGTTTAGAACTTTAAGTACCTGGGGATGCTTTAGCAAAACCATCGTCACGTTTAATTTGATGTGTATTAGTATATTCTTCCTCAATTAACAGAAGTAAATAAAGTACATTTTTACATTAAGTTTAACACTGAGAAATTTTCAGGTTTTAATTATCATCTACATATGTGTCCCTGATTGCCTGATAATAAAAAGATGTTTGGTACATGTAGGTCACTGATTAGGAGATTTGTCTGAGATGATTTGATTCTGTCTTGGGGGTATTTTCAAGCAGGACAACACTTGTCATACAGATTTTAATCAATTTCGTAAGAGCCTTTATCTGAACTGAAACATTGGGATAAACTTGAGTTTAAAGGAACAATCAGGCATAAATCTAATGTCCAACCATACAATACTGTGTTTTGACAGAGCTACATCCTTATTGTGTTTTCACCATCAATACCCAGGGGATACTCTCTACAATATCCAGCATACATTACCCAAACATCTTAATTTCCGTTAGCATCTCAGGTAGCAAACTGATGCTGACCCATAGTTTAATTTGAGTGGTTGTGTTGGTCACTTAAATTAGATTATCCCATTCTGAGGCCATGTTGACCTTGTGCTATCAAAGGGACACTTACCCCCACCCTGCCATAGTTCATTTAATGTCAGTTTGCTACCTGGGAAGATTGTCACCCGTTTGCTACCTAGCTAATCTAACACCTTTTAACTGCTTTGGTGAAAAATATCACATTGCTAACACTGTACTTACAGAAAACTAGTGTTCACAACATTTCATCATTACTTAATTAAGCTATTCTTTTGCTTAAACGAAGGAAATATGTGCTACAATTCCTTTGGATTACTAATGTAACCCTACTTAGATGTTAGGGTTAGGGATTAGGGTTAGGGTTAGGCTAACATCTTTAGCTTGTGCTAAAAACAGCTTTTTAGCATGACTATCTGGTGACCAAATAAACAATACCTGAAATAAACATATGACATATTAATGTATGTTTTTGCAGACGCTCGTAATATAAGGCAGTTTGTTTTAAAGCTAAAAGCTAAAAGCTCAACAAGCACCATATTTCAGTTTAGCTAGAGGCAGAATCTCAGATTTCCACTGGTTAATGGAGTAGCCAGACACTTCCCTATAGCTGTTAATCAGATCACTGACTTCTGGGAGTAAGGATGATGGATTCTTTATGTACAGGGATAGATCGTCAGCATAGAGACTGATTCTGTAATGATATAATTTGTTCTCTTGCGCTTCAGGTAGTTCTATAAAAAGCTGTAATAATGATGGTGATAATGGTCTTCCTTGTCTAGTTCCTCTTTGTAAATGATACAGTAATTATATTTATCTAGGTATTTATCATCCCCGGCAGATTTGTACAGTATTTTGATGTGGTTAATGAGGTAATATCAAAATCTATCTTATCGAATGCTTTTTCAACAGCTAAAAATAGCATTACTATGGGATTACGAGAGCTAGTCACGAGTATTGGTCTAGTGGAGATGAATATTAGTGGACATTGATTGATTCTGGTTGAGGTTCGTGTGAAAAATCTCACCGTGATAAAGCAGAATGTTCTGAATGGAAGAACACATGCTTGCTAAACGGAGTTTGGTACCTCCATCACAAAATCTCGTTCTCATAGAAAGACAGAATTGATGGACTAATAAATAATGAAGTACGGTGAACAGGCTCATTATGCCCTTCCTCCTGCTCTATACCACTGTACTCAGCTCTGGTGTCTCCCAGAAACACCACCCCAACACTAAAATCAGGTTTGTGTTTGTGTTTTAATTCACTTATAGCCTCTGCTGCTTTTGTCTTGCTTTCCAAGACGTCTTCTGGATGGTGTCCCATCTGCTGACCTATGACGTCTGCTGACTCTGCCTGAGACAATCCTACTCCCCTTAGCTAATTAACTAGCAGCTAAACTGCAACACATTTAGCCTTGACCATATTGCATGGAAAAAAGTCTCAACATATGTAGAACAGTCTGAAGTGTGTTTCCTTCTCCCAGCTATTAAACACCATTTTTGGATTATTCACGCTAGTTAGCAGGAGCAATCTGCTTTATCGTGTGGAAGATGCCAATTAGCTTGTCAACCAATTTCCTGTGCTGGTCCTCAATTAGAGTTCTATAGGAAGAAGATTTATTGTAAGGCGGCTATCCAAAATGGCACTTTGGGTAGTTTAAATGAGAACTAAACATTGCTAACTGCACATACGAGTTTGGGACCGAGAACAATGTGAAGATTGGTAGGTGGACAGGAAGTAGCTCATGGGGTTAAGACACTGGACTACTAATGGGAAGGTTGGGAGATCGAATCCAAGCACTGCCAAGCTACCACTGTTGGGCCCTTGAGCAAGGCCCTTAACCTCAACTGCTCAGTTGTTTAAAAAAAAAAAAAAAAAAAAGATAAAAATTGTAAGTCGCTCTGGATAAGGGCATCTGCCAAATGACGGTAATGTAATGAATTTTTGTAAAAGATTATTCTGAACAGAGATGGTCTATCCCCTTAAAGATTCCTTGTGTTTGTGAATTTTTGAACTATAAGATAGAATAATATAAAAATAATAATAATATACTGTAATAAGATGTTTCAACTGCCACCATGAAGAAGACATCTTCGCTAATGTTGCTAACGTAATGGGATATCTGGATTTTGGCCAGAGTGAAAATTTATAATACATCAGTTTGAACACTTAGACCACTATTCCATTCATACACAAATAATTAAGGTTAATACACATAAAAAAGGCCTAGATTTAGATTCCAAAGCTGACAGACCAGAAAAAGCCAAAACTTTATCAATAACTACTTTACTCCATGGGGATCTAAGATGACTTAGAGTTCATTAACATCTGCCCAAACGGCTAAAGAACAACTTTGTTTCTTGTGTATATCAACTAATATGCACTTCTTTCTGATTATTTTCTACTGGAATCTTTGACCATGTGCTATATAGCATAATGTATTGAGAAGAGTTTTGGATATCTGGTGATCCCAGGAAGACAAACGTATTCATACTTGAATAACGTAAAGCTAAAATGTGTCTTAGACCTTTTAAAGTAGTTTCAGTGATTTTGAATTTAAGTATGTTTTAAACGTACCTTGGTTGCATTCATACTTAATTATTGGTTTATGCAACCCATCACTATTTAGCTTCTCCGTAAATAAGCGCAATGAACCATGCTATATATTACATCCACCTTGACAGGAAGATATTACAGACTCCATTCTCCAAGTAGGAAAAAAGGTGAAGAGGTCAAGGATGACACTGGTTGCTATCACAAACACAAACTGGCAATGCCCAATTGCCCACTCGATATCAGTAGTAAAATCACTTGACAGCTATCATAAACAAATACTGAAATTACTAGCTAGGCAAGGCTCGATTCGCATGGAAAAACCAAAGGACCTTATATATCCGAAGCATTTTGCGTATTAATCTTTACATTTCTAGTGTGATCTTCAATGACGTCTAAGATTTACTTTGTAAATAAATGAGCTGACTTTTTATTTTTAGTTTAAACTTATTTTATTGGCAGGTTGGTCTGTTTTCACTTGCTTAATGGTTTCCTACATGCACAATGCCCATTAATACTGCTCCCAGTGAGATTCAACTCCATCTTCATCGCTTCCTAAAGAGAATAATGCCATGGTGCTTTAGTTCTTTAGTCTGTCCAGCTCTCTCACCTCTTCATCTGCTCACAGATCAGCTTTCAAAGCTTCACCTTTCATTCTAATATCATCAGCGCCATCACGCTCACCATCTCGTAGATCGCTAACTAGGCAAGCCAAGATGGAAAATGCTGGGAAGGTAATAAAAGACGCTTTTGCTCGTCAGGTTTTAGGAGCTAACAGGGAAACCTGATCGTTAACGCTTTTGTTTGAGACTGTTGAAATGTTTTCGCCTGTTGAACCACTTTGTACTTGTGCTAGCTGTAACAATGTCCCCCTGTGACATTAGCATGTCAGACAACCAGGAAGTTCTCACAGAAACAATGATTCAACACCAGTGATCCAATTAGTACCAGAACAGCTAAACACCTTCGAAAAATTTCAATATAGGCACAAGTGTTTACAGTGTAATGCACTATTAATACTATGAATAAAACCTACATTTTATATAGCAGAAGGGCTTAAGCACTGAGAGGTTTTTGAAGACATTCTGGGTTGTAAAGTTTTTTTCCGAAATGGGGGTTGTAATGGCAACTTATTCCTGAGTTCATTCATCTAGTGTTCACTTAAGGTATTAAATCTACAAAAGTCCAGGTGCTACATAGGTGAGGACATATGTACATCTACAGTTTGTGATTTGAGGCAAACAGCAAGGTTCTCAGACATAAAATGCTAAATACAGTCGTCCCCCGCAATACCGCGGTTCACCTCTCGCGGCTTCACTACATCGCGGATTTTCAAATTTTGATTCGCAAAATTTTTTGGCTTTCGCGGGACTCTGGAATAAAAAATTTCGTTTAAAAAAAATGTTCATTCAAACATTAAAAGAACA
>JAQLOM010000034.1:22145350-22157329 GCA_030068315.1 Chrysichthys thysi
TTAGTCTCTCTTTGCAAGAACCAACAGTAGTCTCCCATCATACTGGGATTGAACTTTCCCTGATATCTGCTTTCCATAGTCTTCATATCTTGATGAAATCTTTCCCCATGCTCATCGCTTACATCACCAAGATTGGATGGAAACATCAACACAAACCGGCGCATAACTTAAAAACGTGACGTGATAGACAAAAACGCTTTTCAGATTTAGAATCAGCATGTCGAATTTTATAAATTACAGCGGACAGAAACCCAGTAGCAAAATGACTGTTGACCAGTGTGCGTAGGGATGCTTGACAACACACACTACCGGTACACATAAACTCACTCCAGAACAGACTATACCCATAGGGAACACAGGTTTCTACTTAGCCCCACACAAGAAACCTGCCATAACAAGTCTGCTAGGTAGTAAGCACATGACTCAATCTTGGAGTCATGCAGCCCCGTCATCCTCCATCCACAAGCATATGAAAGCAAGTACAATTATATCCTTGTGTGTGCGCTGGATGGGTGAAGAGGGCATGAGGGTGAACTTGACGACCTCCGAAAGGTCTAAGTGACCACACCGCGGAGAGAAATCTGATGTAGCACTCGTCATCCTCTCTCTGGTAAACAAGGTAATTTTCCTCATCTAACCATCATCTTATGACAGAAAAACACTGTTACACCACTGCACTACTTGCACGCAAAGTATTGATGACAACCACAGGCTAATCCAGAGCCATTTGGTTACACAAAAGCATGTTGTTTATAGTGAACACCGCTAGCCACTGAAACAGCCTTTATTTTGGCTGGTTCGTATCTCTCCATGTCCGGAAGCCTCGCACAAAAGCGCCTCAAAACATCTCAGAGCCACTCGTTTATTTACCCACAATCCCACAAACAGGCCTCACAATGGCTGCTCGTGCTCGAGGAGCCACGTTTCCATGGAAATGGCCAGCTGGATTGGGTTTCAGTGGCGTGAAATTATTTTTAGATGTGGAGTCGTGCGTATTATTTTCTCTCCTGTGTAGTAGATAGGTAGATAGAATGGAGCCCTTGGCTACCTAGGCATAATCAAATATACCGTGTGCATAATAAATCCAAGGGATTTAGTTGAGATGATTTGTTTAAATGATTTGTGAAGTTCCTAAAGCGAGTGGTAATCTTTTCAAAGCACATCAATCCAGCTCATTATTTCAGCAATTGTTTGCATTAGAGCTGTCAGGATTCATATCCCAATCCTATTCCCATGCTGAAGCCTGGGATTAAGTAATTGTTTTATGTAGTTTCATAGTTTTTTATTTTGACACCAGTGACACCAATCACAACCCATAATCATCACATTTATATGTGAGTTCTTGTAGTTCATCATCATCATCAATGCTGTCTGCCAGCCATAGGGCGGCAATAGCTGGCTAGGAGATGCTTCCAACATTCTTAGCTTCCATGACCGTAATTTACACCGAGCACTGGCCTTCTCTGGGCTTCTCGGCAGCACACATGGCACATTCACACCTGTGGGCAATTTAGAGCAACCAATCCACCTAATGTGCATGCCTTTGGACTGTGGGAGGAAACCGGAGTACCCGGAGGAAACCCACGCGGACACGGGGAGAACATGCAAACTCCACACAAAAAAGCACCTGTGCTGAACCCAGGGCTTGACAGCCTTCTTGCAGTGATGCGACAGTGCTAACCACTTAGCCACTGTGCCGCCCAGTTCTTAGTTACTTCCTTGTAGAAGCCCCTGTGTAGGAAGTGTCTGTATATTCCCACAATTGAGCCGGACAATATTTTGCTTGGCCATGATGAGCTCGGTTATGGGCACATGAAACCCCACTTGGGTTAACTTAATCCCCAGGTTAAGCACACCAATTCTTCACTTGAGCATGAAATTTGTCTCCTTGGGTGCAAGAAGCTTGGGTTTGGCCAGATAAAGTCCCTGTTAGGATGGACATTGCTCTTGTTTGGGATTCAAATAAGCCTAGTTGGGCAAGACAATCCACCTCTTGCGTGTGAGATGCTTGGATTTGGGCAGATGAGCCCCATGCTTGGGCATCAAGTACCCCTTCTGTTAGGTACAAGAATTCACCTCTTGGATGTAAGAAGGTTGGGTTTGGGCAGATGAACTACCACACTTGGGCACCAAGTATTGCCATGGGGTAAGAGAATCCGCCTTTTTGATGAGAAAAAGTTAGGTTTGGGCAGAATGAACCACCACTCTTGGACACCAAGTATCACCAGGGGGTAAGAGAATCCAACTCTTGGATGTGAGAAAGATGAGCCCCCTTGCCTGGGCATGGTTTGGGCAGGTCACACTTGGGAATCAAATAACCCAATTTGGGCATGAAAGGTTTGAGACACACTGCTAGAATACATTAGATTGTCTTAGATAGACATTTACCAATTCCTGGTCCTGGAAGGTAAGGTTTTCTAGCAGTAAATTAAGTTTAATTTTATACAAAAATCATTTTAAAAACAATTATACAAAATTGTATACAGTCCATCAGCCAAAGGACTTTGTTCTGGAGCTTAACATTACCATACAGGGTGTCCGTAAAGTCTGGACACACAGGTAAAAAAAAAAATACAACTTCAAACATCAATATGAATACAACTTTTTATTCTAAGACCATCTTCAATATGATTTCCATCATTTGCAATGCAAATGCTGATGCGTTTCGTAAAATTTTCGTGAGCTCAAAGCAATAAATGCACATTGCCTTCAATTTTGGTCCATTCACTCCTCATTCATTGAGTCAAGTGTATTGGATCTGTGATTAAATAAATAAAAATAAAATAAAAATAATTTATAGTTAATTAAACAGTTGAATTAAATGAAAAATATCCAATTATCCTATGTGTCCAGACTTTACGGACACCCTGTACATCGAAGTAGTAAGAATATCATGTATACATTACTTGACTCAATAACACTATTCTCCACAAATACTTTTCTAAACTAGCAGAATAAATCTGTGTAAGTACTTAAACTAGTTAAAAATCACAAAAACCTGCAAGTAGGTCCAACTTTCTGAATCGAATCTTTATTTTCACCGCAGACAACTAAAAACAAGTCCATGCGACCTAAAACCCAAAATGAACCACAAGGCAGCTGTATATTCAAAATAAATAAATCTTTATTAATGATTTTCTCTGGAGATAAATTCCTCATGAAACCCAAATGACAAGTTAACATGTCCCTTTAAAAAAAAATGTAGTCATGTGAATCAGTTAGTATTACAACTCATTAGAACAGAGATCAGCTATGAAAATCACCTGCCTCGTCACATACGCAAGGCGCGGAAGTCATCCATCGAACACTTAAAAAAAAAAAAAAAAAAAAAAAACTTGCTTGCGAAAGGCACTTAAGACATTCAGCACGGCCCTTTTTTCCCAAGCTAGTGGTCACTATGTTTAATTAAAAAATAATAATAATAAAAAAAGGCTTCAGTTATAAAAGACTGAGGAACAATAGCATGTTTAGCGCTCGTGCTCAGAAAGCTTAATCTCTACACATGAAGCATGTCATGAACTCCCGATATAAAACTTGGAAGTGTGTGTGTGTGTGTGTGTGTGTGGTTAAACTTGTGCCCCCTTCCTCTTTTTAAAGTGGCAGGCCTATAAACAGCAGTTGTGACTAGTCAGTTCAAGTGAAACATATTGCACAGTTAGTACCTCACAGAGGCTGCATTAGAAGACTCACAGATATGTACAGAAACACACCAAAATGCTTTCACCATCACCTACATCATGTGATCATCAAGCCTGGCCACCATTCGCCCTAACCAAAAAAAAAAAAAAAGCTGAGTTTTTCAGGAAAACGTCAGCGTACCATATAAAACTTGTATGAAATGATTTGCAGCCTCTCTACTCAGAGTTTTTGCGTTAAAAAAACAACAACAAAAAAAAAAAAGTTTGGAATACTATGAAATTTGCACCCCAGTGGAGGTGAAAAGCAGATCCACTTATTACGACGTGTTCAGGTGGATGATCCTGTAAAATAGACCCAGTGCATCCATCCCCGCCCCATGTGCGCCCCAGTGGTGATAATGCGTGGTTTCTTGGACTGGTTTGGATGAGTGTTTCCATGCAGTAGTGTCTGAACATCCAGTAGCTACAGTGGGTGAAGATAAAGGAATATATGGTTGGAGTTTTTCAGTTGGTATTTCAGTGTATTTGAAGAGTGCATTAATGCTCCTGCTGTAATCCGTCATATGGATGGGGAAGTGTTATCCAACTGCAGACCCTCAGATGAAGCCCCATGCTGGGCATATACCTTACTCATGTGGACAGAGCCTCAGGATTGGTGGAAGAAGTCCCCACTTTAAGGGCCTTTAATTCCCTAACTTGGGCAGATGAGGCCCCTTGCTTGGGTGGACAAAGCCCCACCTGGCAACATAAAGTTCAAGAATCCCCCCTCTTGGGCAGATGAAGCCTTGTCTTGGGTAACAAACACAAGCATGTTAGGCATAAGAATCCCTCTCTTGGTTGTAAGAAGTTTGGACTTGGAAAGAACTTGGGCTTTGGTGAATAATGCCTTCACTTGGGTGGATAAAGATGTGGGTTGTTCATCAAGCACCACTAGTTGGGCATGAGTATCCCTCTCGAGTGTTTGAAGCTTGGACTTGGACAGATGAAGCCCCACCTTGGGTGGATAATGCCCCTCCCTAGGTTGAAGAACCCCTGCATTAAAGTCAAGAATATCTCACTCGAGCATGAGAATCCTCTGCTTGGGTGTGAGAAGATTGGGCTTGGGAATCAAACACTCCCATCTTTGCGAGATGAAGCCTGACCTTGGAGAGATCAAGTCCCCACTTGGGTGGTTATAGTCTGAGCTCAGGCAGATGTAGTCCTGGCTTCGTGTGGGACAAGACTTGGCTTAGCCCCAGCTTAGAGGAACGGGGGGGGGGGCAAGTTTCAATTTTAAATGCCAAATAGTTACCTAGAAAGTAAAATTACCGAGTATAATAAATGTTTTGAAAATTAAATTTTGCATAAATTTGTAAATGAATAACTTGCACAATCTGTACATAATCCATATTGTACTCACATAATTACGGTACAGCTCTACACTAAATGAACAAATCATAGGAGTCTGTGCTTTCTTTAATGCTAGCTAAACTCAGCCTAGTTAGCAAGCTAGCTAAAGTGCTCAAGTGAAGGGAAAAATAACATTTGCCGAACATTTGTAAGTAAGTGAGATTAAACACAATGGGAAAAGGGTTGCCTTCGGATGACTCTTTAAAATGTACAAACATGCTAATCAATCTTATAGGGTGTTAACTAATAAATGCCAGCTTAGGAACAGAACACTGTGCTTTTATGCTGAAAGCGATGTTTACTCGGACCCAAGCAGGGGCTTTATTCCGCCTGTCCAGGGGCTTCACGCGGTGGGTGTGAGGGGCTGCAGACAGATATTGAGAACATGTGGAGCAGATGCTGGAGCAGTAGGATCAGACTGAGGTGTTTGGGAAGTTGTAGTGGAGTAGTTCACTGGGAAGGCAGTTGGATAGATGAACAGGCGGTGTTTTTTTTTTTTGAGGTGCAGTAGTGTGACACACTCAGGAGGGCAGTGTTTCCTCAGAGTTTCAGATCCACAGCGTTCCTTCTCTTCAGGCGCTAAGTGAGAAAATGAACAGCACAAACATCACACTGAGGTATAAATGAATGTGTAGATGACGAAAAGTATCCCAGAACATCCACAATCAGACACAGTATTCAGTAATTACTGGGTAATATTACTATAACCAACAGTGTGAATGTGCTGATGGTGTCATGAGTTGATCATTACTTAGGATCCTTCACACTATACATTAGTTACTTATTGTGGACAAGTGATAGACTGGAATTGGCAAAAATGAATAGTTTTATATTGATCCAAAGCATGAATTGGAGTCTATAGTGACTGTATTTAAGGCCACACTGGCTGGGTTCATAGGTGGGAAAGGTGGGAATGGGATGTGTAAATCTGAAGCTTTGTGACGCTGCAGCACAATGCTCGATCTGTCAGAAAATATGTGATTACAACGTAGCGCAGTTCTTAACTATCATTTAAAAAAGGACGTAAAAAGGAGTAAATGTATACATACGCAACAGCAGTGTTCATTATTTCACCAAGCAGATCCTGTGATTGTCACTGTGTGTGTCTGCGTGTGTGCACACGTGTCTGCCTGTGTGCATGTGCGTGCGTCTGCCAGTGTGTATGTCTGCTGACGTGCCTGTGTGAGAGCGTGTCTGACTGCCTGTGTGTGTATGTCTGCCAGCGTGCGAGCATGTGTGCGCACGTCTGCCTGTGTGCATGTGCGTGCCTGCCGGTGTGTGTATGTCTGCTGACGTGCCTGTGTGTGAGCATGTCTGACTGCGTGTGTGCGTGCGTCTGCTGGAGTTCCTGTATGCGAGCATGCCTGCCTGTGTGTGTGTGTCTGCCGGTGTGCCTGTGTGTGTCTGCGTGTGTCCACGTGCCTGCCTGTGCCTGTGTGAGTGCATGTCTGCCAGTGTGCGAGCATGTGTGCGCACGTCTGCCTGTGTGTATACGTGCGCGTGTGTCTGCCTCGGTGCGTGTCTGTGTACAAGGAAGGGAATGGAAGTCAAGGGTCAAGCAGTTGCACTGTGCTCAGAGCTAGACTCACCTTGTCACGGTGTTGGCTCCTGTGGAGATCTTCGTGGTAACACAGCAGCGAGAAGCTCGTTAAAGATCTCCTTTCTGATCTCCTCAGTGAGACTCTGCTTAATCTGAAAATGAGGAGGGAAAAAAAAATGCACACAGTGCAGCAAACGACAACAGCATAAATAAAAAACACTGCCAATGGACATGCACTATACACAATGTAGTCTGAATGCATTTCTATAGTTACTGTATTACAACTATGAACTAAGCTCTGTACTTGCAAAGGTGGTTCTGTTACACCAAAGGGGCATCCATCCATCCATCCATCCATCCATCCATCCATCCATCCATCCATCCATCCATCCATCCATCCATCCATCCATCCAGGCTCGAGTCCAGCCGTCCCCTTATAAAACCGGCATGGCAGCAAATTTCCTCTCACTGATCAACTCTGAAATATTTCTCTCCTGGTAGGAGTGGTTTCTCCCAAGACGACTCCGCCCTTCATCCCGCGGGCATGACGGACCATGAAAGATTTAGTGAGGGTAAAAATTATTTTACTCATGAACCATGGCCTGCGCACTCACCCACACAACCCCATCCCTCCACCGCCATCATCAGCTAAATATCCTGTGGAAGAATGGTGTTTGTTGTTCCAGTATCGTTTAAGCTTTCCTGGCACTTTGGGTTAGCCCAACACCTTGCTAACACCATATCAACACACTACTTTGGGTTTTCCTTTCATTTGTCACTCGCCTGCATATAACAAAAGGGGCTAGTAATAGATTAATCAATTTACACTACTGTATTTAAAAATGCATGACGCCAAAGAGAAAACGGACACCGATGTGTCAGACACATCCACATACTATGTGGAACATCCCACTTGGGATCGTTCCCCACACAAACATATTACGCAACACCACCATTAAGTGACATGACGTCACATTCCTTTGCATTAGCAAACACCCTGCAGCTAGAAAACCGCTTCATTCCAGTTTCAACCACACAAACACTCGAGAAAGTTTTCACGAACCAAGCCAAAGTCATGAATCAGGCTGAGCGACATTTCACCAGCTAACCAACTATTCAGAACCTTCCAGTGTCACCTCGGTTGTCGCCAAAGGCCCGAGAACACCGAGCACGGTGCCAAGAACACAGCGAAAAGAAAAACACGGACTACCGTTGACTTTGGCTCGGGAATGAATTTTCTTTCCAGAAGGATTTGAATGAATACTAACTAGGTCTCTCCCAGAACTCCTCGTCGGTACGGCTGGGATTTGAAAGAAAAAGTGGCAGATCCACATGTTCCTGTAGTCACCTGTTGGATGATCTGCTGCATAGGAGCATTTCCCGAAGCTTCGTCTCCTCCTTCTCCTCTTTCTCTTCTTCCTTCCTGAAATGATGCCTCCTTAGCGTTGTCCTCCGGGTCCGAGACGCTGCGCGCCACTCTCTGAGCTGTGACCTGAACAAACGCATTCACACCCAATACTTAGAACCAAAATGTATCCATTTCTTTCTTCATTTATTTCTGTTTCACTTTCCTTTTTGTCCGATACCCATCATGGATAATCATCATCATCAAGAAAAGGTCTCTCATCCCTTTTGGGTGCTTGTCTCCATTATCACGTGCCCTCATCACCTTCACTTCCTATCGCCCAAACCCTTCTTGATAACGCGTCCTTATATTCCCAATTCTGATTACCTCATAATCATGACACTAATCATCATGGCCCCTTATATCATTCCTGGAGCCCCTCATGACTCTAGTTCCTTATTTTGTTTTCTAAAGACTTCTTATCCTAGGGATCCTAGTTATCAAGACCCCTTACTGTTCCAAGTGCTCATCTTGATGGCCCCTAATCATAGCCGCTCGTCACCACTCGAGTCCCTCAAGACCACAGACCCTTATATTTACGTCACCTTATCATCATGGCCCCAACAATCAATAACATTCATGGCCCTTTGTGTGTCCTCTCATCCTAGTGACCACTTGTCCTCATTGTCCTCGCGCCCAGTCATTCTCGTAACCCCTCACCCCCATGAATTCTTATTCCAAAGATCCTTCTATAACTTCTTGTCTTCATGACCTCTTGTCCTAGTAACCCCCTATGCATAGTAACCCTCATGTTAGTAACCCCTTGCCCTTGAGACCCCTCATCCTTGAACCCCTTTAGGATATCTCACTACCCTCCCAGTAACCCATCTTCCAAGCTCACCTTTGTGACTTCCTATCCTAGTGACCCTTTAACTGACCCCTCGTGTTCGTGACCCGTTACACCATTGTGACCACTCATCCACATTAACCTTCGTTTCAATGTCCCCACGTCCTTGTTAAGCACTAATTGAAATGCTTGGAAATTCAAAATTTCAACCCTAGAGTATTATTGGAGGATATTACAAGATTTATTTTAGCTTTTTTTTTTTTATGTTGCAAATCAAGGTCAATAGAGTTACAGTACCATATATGACCAGTGTAGGGTCATTTCTTTCCCCAAAAATAAAATATAAATCTAAAAAAATAAGAAGAAAACGGGTGAATTTAAAGGAACATTTATCTAGGATGAGCAGTGACCCATCATCCTCACGAACCCTGGTCTTAGTAAACCATCATCTTTGTGACCCCTCATATCACCCCCACATATGGTGCTTTTTATGTATGAAAACCGTTCCAGTATAAAGCCCTTCGACCTGCCCTAGCTGCTAGAAAATAAATTGGATAATGACGTCTTTGTCTACTGACCTCAGGCAGACTAGGGCTCATGTTCGGCGTCGCTGTTGTTCGCGCCACGCTCTCTGCTCCTGATCTCACAGGGACGGAGGGTGTTAGGCTAACTGTCGAGCGATACAGTCCTCCACTCCTCCTGGTCAGGGACGTGTTGAGGTCACAGGAGTCATGGGATCGTACCGGACTCCCTGACCTCGACGAGCGAGCTGAAGTCGGTGTGTCGACAGCACCAGAACCGTCATAGCTCAGTTCCGACTGGAGATACAGCTGCTCCCGCAAGAGATCGCTCACCTGTAACGCAATAAACATAATAACGGCGCTCTTACTATTGACCATGTTTATCAAGCTTTATTTTCGTGTATGCATAATATGAATAATCTTGCACGGTTAAAAATGATGGGAATTGCAAATCTGGAATCGGATTATAAGGAAATGTGAGAATTTGGAAATTTGAAATGAGCCCTCACACACACATACACAAAAAAACCCCAGGACATTTTTACTAAAATAAAGCTTTCTTTTAAGAAGTCAGTGAAAGGTCCTCACAAGAACCACTATGTATGTATGTATGTGTGCATGTGTGTGTGTGCATGTGTGTGCGCGCATGCGCCCTCTCACCGGTTCTGTAGCTCTGAGTGCAGAGGAGCTGGATAGACTGTCCATGCTCTGACCCCTGCACATGTCCTAAAGATAAAAACACATACTTCACATACTAAAAAAAATGAACGAGATGAGATGCACACTTATTCATTTGAACATTACCTGTAGTTCAGGTTGAGTGACATTTTTTGGCTGTCCTTAAACTCATTTTTTTTTTCTTTTTAAATGGGGGGGGGGGAAAAACCCCCACATTTTTTAAAAAAGCACTTCTTTTAACGCATTTTCTTTTGCGATTTCACAATCACAATAAAATGTAGAAGTTCCACGTCGAAATCCTTGTAAGTTCGGAGGAATAACTGCGCTATAATTCAAGAGGGTCATATTTATTATCGTGTTGCCCACTTGTCTCGGCTCTTCACCAACCGTACATTTCTTTCCCTGTTTTTGTAATTGTCCGTACTGACCAGCGGATGGCGGTAGAGGCGGTTGCTTCGAGCTGAGTGAAAGTGTTCATCCAGGGTGAGATGATCCTCCAGCTGCAACTCCAGCTCCCGCAGCTCCTGACGCACGGCGATACGAAGCCTCTGCAGCTGCTCCGCCTCTTGCCTAACATACCCACACACGACACATAACATTACACTGTTTTTACTACTACTAATACACATACCTTCACTTATGCTCTCTCTCCATCATCATTATTATTATCATTAAACACGAGCGACCCAGTGACTCGTTATGTTATGCCATACAGTAGCTGCTATAACATAATACATATAGCAGATGTGTTATACACAGCCTGCTTCTCAGGAAACAACAAAAGCTGTATATTTAAACGAAACAGCTTCCTGAGAAACGGGAGGACATTTTGAACGCGTGTCATTCTTCAGATGTGAACGCAGCGTGAGTCAGATTACAACTGGAACATCACCGCTTCAATATGAACCTTTCACAATCTTAAAAATGTTTCACCCCCATCCAGCGCCAGAAGCACTGGGGCATTACGGTTCTCTGGAAACGTCTCGTACTACTCTACAGAGCTTACAATCATAAGATTTAAGGCTTTGGTATTAAGGCTGCAGCGGCACGCTGTGCTCCTCGGGATGTTTAAAGAATTTGGAAAGGATGAACAGAAATCAAAAAGACAAGACATGGGTATATTACAGAAACGTATTACTCTGCATACATACTGCATGATACAATGTCTCAGGTCCTTCTCTGTTGTTTCGTTAACATGTTTATCACGTGGTATCATAGCACTTTGGGTAACCGAACACAGAGTGAGCAAGTACTCCGATGTAAGGACCTGTAATTTCCATTCTAAGAGAACTACGAAATGTGTCGTGTTGCTCAATAACCCACTTTCCCCCAAAAGTATTGGATCAGACATGACACGTCAGGGGTGTGATGCTTCTATAGGTCTGAATCAGCACATGGTGTAGTGACTAGCTGCTGTGGCATTTCCTCACCTCTCATCAGGAGTGAGCAGCTGATAAACAGTGGACTGCTGCCTCATCAGCGCCAGCTCAAGGTCCATCATCTGAGTCCGGAAAACATTCAGGTTCCTCCGCCGCCTCTGCAGCTCCTACGGCAGAGAAGAGGGGACAAACCCAATGAGAGGTTATAGACAAAATGACTAATAACCTTCCTGCGAAACGAAAGTAAATAACAAAAAGAGAGAGACTGCATGTACAATAGACCCTAAATGCAATGCCTTTTAAAACTTTTGAATAAACAGTACAAACACCTTTCGAGCGGTCATAATTCTGACCTAAAGAGTCTGAGCTTTTGAGTCACCGGTGGACAGGGTTTACTCAGCAAGAGCATTTGGTTGAATTTACATCTTTCCATGGGTGAAAATACAGTCGTCCCCCGCAACATTGCGGTTCGCCTGTCGCGGCTTCACCACATTGCGGATTTTAAAAATTTGACTCACGGATTTTTTTTTGCTTTCGCGGGACTCTGGAATAAAAATTTTCATAAAAAAAAAATGTTCATTCAAATATTAACAGAACATTTAAATCGAAATTACGCAGTATGCACCGTATTTCCTCAGCTAA
>JAQLOM010000034.1:22157534-22170973 GCA_030068315.1 Chrysichthys thysi
AAATAATAAAAATTAATGTGGCACGGCTGTATCGCGGTTTCACCTTATGCGGGGGGTCGGCGGAACGTAACCCCCGCAATAGGCGGGGGATCACTGTACATGCTTAAATAAAGAGTAGACTAATTCTACCCCAAGCCACGGCCTATACAACCATGGCAAATGTATTCAAAACAGATGTAACTGAAGAGGAGGTATAGACATGCATGCGAATGTCATCCGAGCAAAATGATGCCGTTTAAAATGCACCACGGCCATTGTATTTTTTGTTTGTTTGTTTGTGTGTTTGTTTTTCAAATACGTTTCTACAAACTAAATTAGAACAGCCAGGAACAGAATAGAAATGAACAAAACAGAACATAACAATACAATGGAGGAGGAAGAACGGGACAGAACCTAAAAGTACAAAGTAAAATATAAAAGAATATAACGGAACAGAACATAATAGAATAGAAGAAAGCAGAATAGAACAGAAAAGAAAGCATAAAATAACACGGAACAAAATGAAATGAAGCAGAATGGATCCAAACAAAATAGAATGCAAACAGAACATAATGGGATAGGATAGGATAGAACAGAACGAAACAAAATGCGACAAAACGGAACCAAACTGAATGGAATAACACGGAAACGAACGGAAGAGAACAGAACAGCATAGAACAAAATAAAATGAAACAGAAAAAAAAATCCCCAAAAAGAACAGAATGAAATAAAACGTAATAGAATACAACAAAATAAAAACGAACAAAGTCCAGGTGCTCCCCGAGTTACGCTTTTTCGGACTTACAATGACCATTGCTACACGCTAAAAATCGTTAAATATTTAGAAACTATTTAAGATTCGTGGGCAGACATTGCTGGCAGGCCAGTGTAACACTGTATGACGTACGATACGTTTGGACGACAACAGGAAGTACGCAGAGGACACCCGGATGTACGCATCACTCTCTCCCGCAACTCACGGAGTTACCTTGTGCATCGGTGTACTGTACAGTGCATTACCGAGTGGTTTTTTTGTGTGCTTCAAGAGCAAATTTTAATTCAAAAGCATGTCTTCTAAAGACCCCAGCATGTCTCCTATAGGAAAAGACTCCTGGGTAGGCTATGTTAAACTAGGCTAAGATGCCTAAGCTAGGCTAAGCAGTGGCCTACGACATTCGACATATGACATTTTCCACTTACGATGGGTACAGTGGAACGCACAAAGAGGATTACCTGTAGCGCTAAACAATAGAATAGAAAACATTACAGTACAACAGAATAGAATGACTTTAATAGAAACTTTTGCTTCTCCAGGATCACGCGACATACACAGCACAATACTGGAAGACGGCATGGAGTACTACGTACATGCAAAACGCAAGAATAGTACTGGGCACCAAGACTAAAATGTATAAAATATAATATTTTAAAGCCAGGTAGTGTATTAACAAACTGCAAAGTATGAAAAAAAAATATGAAAATAAGTTCCTTTTTTTTATTTTTATAAAAATGAAAGCAAAACATTTTAATACTGAAGAGGAGGGAAACTCTTTATATAAAAATGCTAGCATTTTAATAAATTGAAAAAATTAAATGTGCACATCTGCCTACATTAAAACTGTACTCTACTTCAGCGTAGACTGTACTAAACTGTACTCTACTGTAAAGATGTTCATCATTCTTAAAAAGTTCTACAAAGATACATGAAATACCACAGAAAAGTGTATTGTGACAATTTATTGCATACTGATCTAGCCAGACTGCTATACATCACCAAACCCTATGCGAGACCATCAGTACACAACATCTGCAGAGGAGGACATATTAGGTATAATGTGCAAATGCTATCGAACACAAACAATATCAGATTGTAAAACGCACAAAATGTCATGCTTGAGATCATACGGAAGTTTCCAGATCAGTTACTATAGCAGCACAATTAGCAAACTACTAAGACAGGTTTGCCTATATAAACCAAACATGAAAGAAACGAAAGCAATTAAAGATCATCAATACCTCATAGAGTGGTTGGACGGCCTGGTGTGGACTCTGTACCCTTGAGGGTGTGCCATCACGTTGCTCGGAAGCACTCTACCAAACAATCATAAAAAAGAACAAAAAAAAAAAAAGAACACGACATTAGCTAGATGTCACGCACACATGAAACAGGTCTGAACTGCACACAAAGATATGCTGAGTCAGCCTTGCTGTTTGCTTTTAGGGAGAGGGTGACGACCAGGAAACCAGAAAATTCCTTAGTTGGGGCTGCTGGAGAAATAACACAGCTAATCAAGGTCCGCTAATCTAAAGTCAATAGTGCTCCATGCAACAAGTCTCAGAGCTGACATAGATGACGTTATTAGCTGTTGGTCTGGTTAAGAACATACCTTTGGAAAAGAGTTAATCTGAAAATCAAACGCTGCCAACCGTACATGAAAGGTAGGTAAACAAAATCTGTTTTGCTAAATGGTTCCGCTTTTAGCTTTTCACGGAGCACTCCTGCTTTCGTTATCCGACAAAATTCTCACCTGGCCAAAACTCTGGACGGTGCCTCTAATTTCATGCAGGACTCGACGCAGCTGCATTTCCGTACTGCCCATAGTTGGAGGAGGAGTTGGCGTGTCGGACCGGAATGAGGCAGACAGTGGGGAAAATGGGGCTGGAGAAGTGTGGAATGGGGAGTTACAGTGGTGTCCATAGGGCATGGTGGGGTTATAAGGTGTGTTACCACAGGGCAGGCTACAGGGGGCACTGCAGGAGTGGGTAAGAGGCACTTGAGGGTTGTAGGGATTCGCATGCAGGTGCAGGTTGAATGAGGATCCGTAAGGATTAGTTAAAGGTGGCGACTGGAAGGGTACTGAAGGATTGTAGGGCATGCTTTGTGGGTGGGTATAAGCCATATTTTGTTGGGGAAAAGGTGAACCAGGAGGTGGTGTATATACAGGGTGAGGACATGGGGAGTTCTGTGGCTGAGGATACTGGGAATACAAGCCACTTTGTGTGTAAGGGCAGGGGCTGCTGATTGGGGTATAACTGCGATTAGGGGAGCTGACAGGTTTCTGGTAAGGGGAGCTGACTGCTCCACGGAATTGAGGAATTTCTTGCTGGATGTGCCGTGGAATTGCAGGATGTGGTATCCTTGTGTGTTGGGTCAGATCAGGGACACTGTTCGTGCTCCAAACAGGAGCCTCTGCCATACGTCGCAAGGGCCAATCGGCAGGGATGCTGTACAGTGAGCTAGCTGACCGAGTCAAATGCTGACGCACATTCATGGGGTACGGAGGCCCTCCTGTGCTATCTAGCTCCGTGTTTAGATTTAAGCTGGCCGAGCCCCCATCAACAAAATCAGACGGGTATCTGGACTGAGGTTTGTCGTCTTCTTCCGTTGGAGTAGATGTATCCTCCTCTAGTTCCTCCTCATAGCAATAGCTGTAGCTTGGGGGAGTGCATTGTCGGACTGTGCCCTGACCCAGTTGAATACGCACAGATGACACCACTCGGGTTGGGCTCAGCAGTGAGGATGGGAGGGAGCTGGACCTTTGTAAAGGGTTCCTCACCTGCTCATCTGGATTCCTCAACAGCTCGCTTGAGCGAATCCAAACTCGGCCCCTCTGATCCTCGCACGAGATTGTCCGTTGCTGGGACCGAAGCAGGGCACCATAGGTCCTACCTGAGGTGCTATGGTTCTCCTTTTCACAAGCTTTGGACTCAGGAACAGGATCCCAACTTTGCCCTGGGGTTGGAACAGTTCCTAACACTGGTTCTAATGGAGTGGAAGAGCTTGATGTTGATGATGGATTTCTCTCTGTTGAGCTCTCAGCCCCCATGATCTCATCTTGTTCATCCACAGTGGTCGTCTCTGCACCTGCATTAGGTACATTTGGCACTGAAGCCAGATCTGTAGAGGACACTGCATCTGCTGACTCTACAGTTGAAAGTGATTCTGTGCTAGAGCTCGTTTCAATTACAGAACTCCTCGGTCCATCATGAATTTCCGTCTCAGACCCAGCAGTCTCCAGAGTCTCTGGCATCGTCTCGTCCTCGACACGGTCTTTTAGCAACTGTTGCCTCACATGTTCAGGGACATCCTCAGATCCAATCGGACCAAGAAGCCCCATACCAGTTTGCACGAGTAGCTCCTCGTCCCTAAACAGTCTTTCAAAGGCTGGGTGTCCCAGAGACACGGGTGTTCCAGGTTCAAGTGCATGAGATGTCACAGTTGTTTCACTGTCACAGCTATCTGAGCTCTCCTGGACCTGATGAAGAAATTTAATGCTTTAGTATTCATAATTTTTTTGTTTTGTTTTAGTACAATGCACTCAATGTACAGGGCTTATGGTATGTTGCAATAAAAATTCACCTAGACAAAGAGTGATCCGTCATGCATAAATTTAGCGTTTAGCTACCCAACAGAGCAGCTGTAAGTGTTAAATCCATGTGACAAGCAAAATTAACACAATAAGACGGCTTGTTTAAAGCCTTAATAGAATAGTAACAATGTTCACTATTTTGGACTATATAATTATTTTCACCCATTTGTTTAATTAACATTTACATAACTGTTTTGATTTAAAAAAATTTTTTTGATTGTAGATCATATATATGTCATGGGGACCAAAAAAAGATGCCGGGAAGTTTTGCTTTCGGTTATCAGCTGGAAAATAGGTCTGAGGGTTGCAGTGAGGAGGAGTGGCCTATGATTTGCCGTACAGTACTGGGGTTGGAAGTCTTTGGACTACAGCCTGCTCCAAACTGTTTGATGAACACACACCTTCAGAAAATTACTTGAGCCTTCTGTTGTGGGATCCTCGGCAAAGCCACTGCTGTCTGACTGTTGACTAGCTGTCCGCAGGAAAGGCTCTGGAAACAAAAAGGACAAGCGGAAGGTAAGACAGTGATGACAGAGTCTCAGTGTTGAGTTTGCTAACAAATTTGTGGTACATGCATTACATGAAAAAGCCCAAATGGAAGCCAGTGGGTCTTGGGGATGTAGGTTCTAGGTCTAAGGTCTTAAGAGACAACGGACTAAATATAACCATAGTAACAATAAGAGTGACTGTGCAATCAAGCCAGTGCAGTGGAAATAGGGTCGCGACATAGCGACAGGACCTGAATTTGGGTCCCGCCCAAAAAAGTTTAAGAACCACTAGATTAATAGGTAGCTAACAGGAGAAGTACAGTTCCAATTTTCTGGAGCCAAAAATTACAGTACGTTTTGTACAAGGAAAAATCCAGTACATCTCATCAGAAATCTACCACAAGAGGACAGTCAGGATATGCTGCTCAAGTACATTCCTAACTCTTATGAATCTGCTTGGTTGGCCTTTAGGGATGGGTACTAAACTATGTGCAGATTAGTATAATGATCCCTCTCTTTGTGGAAAAAGATGCCCGTTTTAGGAAGAAGTCCCACTGATTTAATTGAGGCCTGCTGAATATTTAGGAGCAATGTTCTTAGCCACCAGTTTGGACTAATTCAAATCATCACCACCAACAGAATCTGTCTTTCAAAAGAGTGTTTTGGAATCCAATAGCTAATATAAAACGTCTGCTTCAAGTGCACAATATTTGTTATTCAGATGGCTGAACTAAACCTTTAAGCCCCACAGCAATGATTACTGAAGCCAGATGTTCCAAGCCCTGCTTCTTCAGGAGTCTGTCCTGAAGTCTAAATGTTTCAGGATTTCTTGCAATAAACTGAAAATAACAATAATTAAAAAAAAAAACCAACAAAAAACACAACTCCAAAGGCCAAAAAGAATCTCTTATTAAGCTAGTGTTTAATCCTACATAAACGCAATGGTATTATAAATTGTAATAATGATATTCATAAATGGTTTTGTAAACCTCCAAATATCAATATAAATTTATAGGGTCTTTACTACATTCATGAACCACTGGATACACTGCCAAAGAACATGCTCTAAACTTAAAGCATCTCGCTACTACTACGAAAAGGAAGGTGGGGCTGAACCAACAAGAAAACCGTCGTAATTGCCGTTACAAATGACAAATTTTAATCTGTCGAACGGGAAACAAAACCCATAAAGTGAGACAAACTATGAAATGAATGATTTGTAAATGTCAAATTGAGAACCGTACATCATCATGTTATGAACTTTTGGTGCTGCATTCAGGGACTTAACAACAGAATATTTAACAAACAGTGTTTACTGTGCAGTGCAGAGGGGCTAAAAGAACAGAACCGGGTAACGCAAGAAAAACAATCATTAAGAGCTTGAATATATCGCGACAGCAAGACTCACCACTGCCCTCTCTGGACAAACAGTGAGACCCAGAAACCGCCTCATCCTCGTTACTCTGTAACTGAAGTAAAGAACTTTGTTACTAAAATCTATATGCTGCAAAGAACATCAGATGCACGCATAATTAAACACAAAAGGACAAAAGGATCAACAATGATTTGGTACAACTGCTCCAACAAGAGCTACCACTAATCTTCTGACATTTCCAGCAGTGTGGTTCCTGAACACTCATTAATTGGAGCTTTCAAAGGTCACAAAATTAAAATTACAGCTCAAAAAGGAGAACAAAATAACAAAAGCAGGGACAATCGAGGGTTCATATGTAAAGTTCTGACAGGAAACATTACCTCTTCCATTTCAAAGGAGTCTCGTGGCTGGGTGAGGAGATGCGCCATGTGAGGATTGGGCAGGAAGGAGCAGGGCTCTTTATCTGGATGGGTAGAGGAGGAGACTATCTTCTGCTTTTCTGGAATCCGACTTGATTCGGATTCAGCGATTTCTCCATTGCTCTGCTCTTTCGCCAAGGCTGGGGCTTCTGAAACATCTGGCATCGCCTTGGGTTTTTCAGTAATGCTTGGAGACAATTGTTCTCCATTAACAAGTTTGGTGTTTCCTGTCTCCAAGTCACAAGCGTCAATGCCAGACTGAGTAGACTCCTCAGTTACTGTTGCCAAAGATGAGTCTTTCCTTCTGAAAATCTTCTGCTTGTGCTCAGCATCTGAAGGAGTCTCACAAACACTGTCCTTTGTCCCCTCAGGGCCAGAGTCTGTAGATTTTGTGGGTGGCGTCGACATCATCTCTGCTAAGGCCAAGAGGTTTGGCCGGGTGATGTTCTTCTTCAAGATCTTGACTGCGTTAAGGGTGGTGGTACTCCTCCGGAGTGGGGGAGGCTCCTTAGGCTCCGACTCCTTTGGGCAGATCTTCTGAACTGGACGACCCGAGACCTGGGAGTAGATCTCTGAGAAGACGTTGGCCACGGTGGCCAAAACCTCAGTTTGCCGAAAACGACCTGTGAAGAAGGAAGCAGGCATTAAGCTCTGAGCATGTCCAAGAGCATTTGAATCGATGATGTTTGCGAATCAGCGGCGAATGCTCCACTGTGCTACTCATTTCCTGCTGAATTTGCAGAAGTTTCAGCAAGAAGCAAATGAAAGCATATGCACACGTTCAACTAATCAAACATTTAAGTTACAATGAGCAAACACACATTTTATTTGAATTGTACATGTTTCCGGAAGATACCGAATAAATGGCCTGAGCTGTCAAGTAAAGGAATAAGCAAACAGCTATCTCTGCCTGTACAGCCGTTTTCCTGCATAAAAGACTCGGTGACTAAGTGTTCAAGCATGACTCGGAGGAAAACCAGCCAAGAGCCAAGAGCAGACAGCGCAGGACTGAGAACTACTGGCTTCTTGATCAGCAGAAATGACAACTGTGATCAATCCTTCTTCACCCCCTACATATTCTGAAATGGAGAGACAGATGTTATGTAAAGACAACAAGGCATTGGGGGGAAAACGGCAGCTCATTTCAGCAGCAGCTTTTTCATCTTCTCCTGTAACATTAACAGAATCGCAGGCTTAACATTGCTTCCAGACAGCATAACCCCAGTGCAACCCAAACACTTGCGCTTGACAGATTTTTAAGTCATGACTTTCTTCAGTATTTGCAGTAAGATTGACCGATTTCAATAAACACATGCAGTTAAACTTGCACCCCCACAACAGTACATTGTACAAATGCTATCAACCAAATGAGACCCGATTCTAAAACCTCTGTAACGATAACAAATGAAAAGCCTCGCTCTGGCCTAGATCCTTCCTGATCCCATGTGCTTGCTTTCTAATGCTCCAAGCCAAGAGGTATGCAAATGTAAGCCAGCAAACAGCCTGCCATTGTGGTAGCAAATGGGCATAGAAGCAACCCGAACAGCTCTCAGGAATGATTCATAAAAGGCTGATGTGTCTGCTAACCAATTTTTACTTTCAACACCATCATAAAACACAATGATGCCAATGTGGGCTGCTTTCAATCATTAGAGTTGGTTTTGCAACACTGCGTTTTCAGGTTTCCTATGAATACAGCACCAGGGCAAATATGGAGCTCTTACACACGCTTGCAAATAACATCTGAAAAATATCGGGGGGGGGGGGGGAATGCACAAACGTCTCTCTTTGGTGTTCAAATTAACCACGGTGTTAATCATCAGACCTGGATCAGTCATCAATTATGGCTGAAGAGGAGGACAAAACATCCAATGAATACCTTGACCTGTAATAAAAAATTCCTCAGGCTCTCCAAGAGCAAATCTTTGACAATACCACTGGCTGTGAAAGAAGCCCTAACTCTCTTTTCCAAAGAGCTGTGGTCACATCTGCCAAAGACACTAGCAAAGGATCTTTGAGCACCAGCCAAGAACCCTAGCCAACGTACAGTTGGAGTCTATACAAACACAGTCCCACAAACTAATAAAATGATTGATACTCCTAACAAGTTGGCCAGGATGGGGTCTCTGAAAACAACACTTCTAAGATTACCTTTAGTTGGCTGTACAGTTGAGATTGATGTCTTTGAACTGGCTGTACCATTGAGATTGATGTTGTACCCAGTTTTCTTTTAATTTATTCTTGCCAATTCCCACCACGGTATGGATGCCTCCCGCATGTCATGCTGGAACAGGTTTGGGCCTTTTAGTTCCAGTAAATGGGAATGCTATGGCATATAAATTTGGACTAGAGAATTGTGTGCATCAAACTTGGTGGCAACAGTTTGGGGGAGAACTTATGGGCATGGGGGCCATGGTCAGGAGTAAAAATTCTTTTGGTCATATGTACTTTTTTTTTTTTTTTATCTCAAGATGAGTGAAGCCACTGAATATTTTTTGTTTTTATATACCATTTGGTCTACATCAAACAGTAGCTAAACGCAGTTGGAGGTCAAAGATAACATGGCTATTCAGTTTAGATGCTACATTTGGCTAGCATGACACTACATGGGATGAAAAATAAGTCCATCCCTTCCGAACAAGGAACTCGGCCAATTGCATTCTCCGTGACTTATAGCCATGCATGACTATGGCATTGCCCAGATTCAATCAAACCTATAACAAGGTGAAGCCCAACACATTTGTATCATTAGAAAGTTCCTTACTTGAATTTCTTTCCAGATACCTGGCGTACTACTTTTCTAGACAAACAGAATTCCTTAGTCATATCAAAAATTCCTCAAAGCCACCAGGTTATAGGCTTCTCTCATCTATACTACAACCCATCAAGACTGACAAGCATTCTGAACAAACTCGAACCCCCAGATGTAGAAACCTTCCTATGGTTGTTCTTCAGGGAGCCACAAGACAGTACATGTTTGACTGTATCTTCCAATACTGTGACCCAAGCCAAATGTACCACATCCAGGTCCATCTTGCAGACAAACTTGCAAACAGCAAGCGATGGGCTACAATCTATTTACAGCACACCTAGAGAATGATCTATATGCTAGGATATTCCTGATATCTATACACGTCTCATAAAATGACCTGTTTTATAACGCTTATGATCAGGTAGATATGTATGGTATACATGACCTTGACTTGCTTGTGTACCTGAGCCCTGTGCTTGTTATCTCTTAAAGTTAATAAAATACACAGAGCATAAGGGAGAACGAGAGATTACCCACTTACTGAATTCTCAAAAACAGGAAATTTAATTAAAAAAAAAACCAAAACAAACAAAAAAAAAAAAACGCACTCATCACCCAGTTCTCACACTATTCCTAAGAAACTGAGTACAGTGCCAACAGGGCCATCAAATAAACATCACGAAAGGTCTTGATTAACTTGTTATGCCAGAATCACACAACCAGGCCACAAGCAGTTATCATTTGAGAAAGCATTTCCTCAGAATTTACCAGCTTACTGCTGTTTATTAAACCCAGATAACCAAGAAGAAATCTTCCATTTGTTTGGTTTAAAAAAAAAAAAAAAACAAAAAAAAAAACAACTCTTTCCATATGATGAACAGGTGTTGAAAAGGGAGATGAACCATGTGACAAAGCAGATGTGTCTACCTTAAACATGAAGCTCTCTCGCCTTCTCACCACACAGTAACAAGTTCATCACAGATCTTTGAGCTAGTATGAAGCATCGAACAAACGAGTCTCTTACTGGTGAGCGCATAGTTGGGGTTTTCCAGCTCCATGCGCCGCATCTGTGCTCCCAGGTACACCTTGATATCGATGCCCTTGGCACTGGACGATGTGTTGAAGAAGCGGGACGGGATTTTAGAAGCGATGTCTGGCTCTTCACGACCGAACCCCAGGTTGTAGAGGATTTCCTCCGGGTCTTCTTCATATAGGTCCAACAGCTCTGAGACACTGGTGGATATTAAAGCTTACAATGTTATAAGGTTAAGAGCTTTTTATTTCTGATCACAATTTTGGTGGTAAACCATTCACCCTATTGCTGGGAGTTCAAATCCCGACTATGCGATCACCATAAGGGGGTTTTGCAAAGCAATATCTAGTCCTGTTCTCTGGGTGGAAGATCCTGTTTTGGGCACCTGTGAGTCCAGCTGTACACAAAAGAGCAGCTGGAGTCTCTTCCAGGTGTGTTTAGTTGTCCTGTGATCAGCAGTTTGAAAGTATGTGGCTGCTGACTTCCCAAATTGGAAGAAAAATGAGCGCATTGTGCGATGAAAAAAAAAAAATAAATAGTGGGTGGGAATTGACGTTGATTAAAATTTGGAGAAAATGAGGCGCAAAAAAAAAGAAAAAAACAGGACAAGGTCCAAAAGGCAAGTAAACCGTAAGAGCAATCATTGTGGAGCGTTTGGTTGCAGTACCTGGATACGGTGCCGCTGCTCTTTCCCGAGCCGGTGGAGTTCATACTCCGACCCTTCTGTCTGAACTGACTCCTCTTCTCCATTGCTTGCATGTCATATTTACTGTGAGTGGGTGTGAGAGAGAGAGAGAGAGAGAGAGAGATGAAACAGAGAACAGAGAAACACTTCTGTGCAATGACAGTCCGATGAAGTGTGGCTTGTTACTGGGAAGTGACCGAGCCAAACTAGCGGGGTGTGGCCTCTCTAGGTTATTTTTTAAGAAGCCATGACATGACATGATAACACGCTTTTCTTTGATAGCGGGACATGTTTCTAAATAAAGCAGGCTGTACGTTTCCTCCTGATAATATTTGGATGGAAGTCGGGGGGGGGGGGGGTGTTAAAACTGACAAAGTTCTAAAGAAAGATGTCCAATGATGACCAAAGTAAAACTGCACTTGGACTGAAGATTACAAAAAAGAACCACGAGGCTGTATTCATTTCCAATAAATAACTGCAGTAGCCAAAATAAAGTCAACTGTGATTTATACACATCACATGAGGTTACGTTTGGGCAAAAGTCAGAAGAAAACCGAGATGATGGACATCACGCTTCATTCACAATTTGTGTACCAAAAATTATGAAATGGAAACTCGACACAGAAAGGGAACTGCTAGAAAAGAGAAGCTGGTGGATCTTAGAAATATCACCCTTTAGGATTGGTTCAAGGTTTGGAGCCAATCCTTTCAAAATTGGTTGATTTTTTTTTTTTTTTCTTCATGTGTGGCCCTAATAGTCCGTCGTACTTATGTCATAATGCGGCCTAAAAAGAAATATTCTTTAAAGCGAGCTCGAGGTAGTAAGAATATTCCTCTGCACCCCATGAGCATGTTTGAATTTTGTTAGGGCATAAAGCACTACTGCATTCGTAGCCTGCCATTCTGTGGGTTTTGTGTGATTCTATGCTGTCCTTGCATCGGAGGAATTTTTATTTTTTTTTTGGTATTTCTTTTGGAGGAAATTTCCAACACTACCACCAGTTAAAGTTCATGGTACTTGGTCACAGTGGCAGTAAATCTGGCAGCGGTGACATACCACACATTTTAAGACCTCAGGAACAAAAATAAATAAATAAGTAAGTAAGTAAGTACGTAAGTAAGTAAATAAATAACATAACATAAAATCTTTGCAATGTGTAATTTGATTCTGTGAGCGTAAAGTCAGGCTGAAACACATACACAGTCCTAATAAATAAATACATAAATACATAAATGAATGAATGAATGAATATCCCCCCTGTGTCTTACTCAGATGAACACTGGGATGGATGAACAGGTCCAACATGTGATTGGATGTGAAAGATTGTCAACGACAAACGTGTGAAGGATTTAAAAAAAAAAAAAAAGAAAAAAGAAATGGGGTAGATGGTAATCCTTCGAGAGGGTTTACTTACCTGGGGTCAGGTTTGGCACTGCTGTTATGGAGTAGATGGGCTACAGAGAACGAGACAGAAAGAGACCAGGAAAGATTCAGTCAGTCGATATAATATCCAACCACATCGCCACGTACAGCAACACAATGACGACACTAACACACAAAAATACACCAATCCAGTACTATTAAACAGTATTATACACCGCCCACATACATAATCCACACATTATATTCCATCGGCCCCCTTTCGTGTCATTCCTCTGACTCTTTACAGAAACTCCTAAATGTGCTTCCACGTGTGCTAGCAACACAGCACCAATTTACATTGCAAATCATGTAAGGCCTGGGAGCAGAAAGTGACAAGTTTTTCCCACACCTGTTGTCACAGTTACACACACTGCTACGTATCGGTTCGTCTACATCTGTTCTCTCCTTTCCACCCGTCTAACGACAGATCAGCGCGTCATCCTCCGTTACGGCTTTAAAGTCGCCTGACCAACCAGAGTGTAGCATTAGAGCCAAGGGGGCGGGGCTTTGTCCTCATAAACCGCATGGCTGATTGTCTATACTAGCGTCCTGGCAGCTTTGTGTCTTCCTATCGTGTTTCTTTTCTTTGCAATCTGGCAACCGTTTCCTTAATCCCAACGCATCAACCTAGGGCTATTTAGTGCTCGATGCGTCTTTTTCTTGCACCAGACCTACAAAGCCAACAAAGGTCCGTCTCTGTTACTTTCCTAAAACACGCCCTAATCTTCATATGATCTCAATTACATATACAGTTGATCCTCGCATTAACGGACTAATTGTGGGGAGAGGTTGTCCATTGACGTGAATCGTCCGATGATGAAGTGTTTTGGGGGTGGGGTGGGGGGGTAAAGTAGTGGAAATCCAAGGAAAAACACCACTAAGGTCCATAAAAGTGCTCCCCACGTACTGTACACA
>JAQLOM010000034.1:22174752-22196961 GCA_030068315.1 Chrysichthys thysi
CCATAAATTTTTTAAAAAGTATTAGAAAGTGGCTTCTCTTCTATGAACACTTTCCTTCAACTGCTTAACCCCCCCCCCCACCCGTAAAGAGACCTTGGGATTCAAATTATTTTATCAAAATGTTTTACGTCTTAATAATTTATATTTATATGCAATGTGCTTCTTATATATTACTTGTTATTCTTCTGTGATATTGATGTTAATAATGTTGTTTATATTGATTTCTGTTACTGTAAATGCTCTTTGACGAAAAATTCAATTGGTAATTAACATACTTATTTTATAAATACTGCACCCCCCCCCCTGCACTCAGTGAGCGAAAAGCCACTGGGCAATCAGCTAGTGTGTAATGTAATGTTATATTACATTATATTATATATTATATTAAATCTATTATATCTACCAGTGGCGAGCTGTGCATTTCACACCTAGGCCTTCAGTAGTTGTCGTCGATGCCCCCCCCTTGACAGCTGAAATGTGATTGGTTAATAACAAAAACACATGTCTCGAAGCAACACGGCTATCAGAAAATCACTGAAAGGATTTGGAATTATTAAATAAGTATTCATGGACAAAATATAATTAACATCAGTTTGTGATTCAGATATTTCTTTAGGCCTTCATAGAAGGCCTTGAAGGCCCTGACGGCTCGCCACTGAGATATAGATTTTATAGATATAGATAGATAGATTATGGGTTAAGGTGCAAGTGAAATTATTTAAATGAAGTGATTTAAGACAACAAAATGTAATAAAACGTATTAATGATGTGAAGTTCTGAACAGTATAACCACATCCTACTTCTCCCACTCATGCCCTTCTCTGTGCCCTCAGTCCCGTTAAAAATGAAAGTGCCATCAGCAAACACGGCATCAATCACCTTGTTTACCAGTAAGACCTGGGGGCATGTCATTATGCAGCCAAACAGCAACAACACTCCGATAGATACAAAACCAAACCAGTTCAAACTGATCAGTTCATCCGAAATACGTCAGACGCCCCCGCATTCGGGCATGTCATAACGGCACCTTTGGGTTCACATGCAATGCTCTTTAGCTGAAGTATAATTAATATTTATATTAAACTGTAACAACAAATAGAAACTACAGTGTTAAAGGTCCACTGTGTAGGATTCAACCACCTGAATGCCCCTCCCTTACCCCTGCTCCCAAATGTGTATTAGAGAGAACAGTGGCCTGTAGCGTACTTCCACCTACTCACAATCACACGGTCTTGCTTTCTCTGTGCTAAATAATGATGTACGCTCCACCATTGATCAAAATTTGGGATCTCAATCTTGTTCTCCAGCACCAACAAACATGGATGCCTCTTCTTTCTTCTGATTTGTTGTCCGTCTGGTGCTTCTTTGTGGATTCCTGCTCCCTGCCCTCCATATACAGAGTGCCGGTGTCTTTTGTACACTTTTCTGGCCCCAACTTTCAGAATATTTTATGCTGCAATCTGATTGTCTGTCTGAGCTTCAGTGCATTCACTTCCAGCAGGAGAACAATCTTCTGTGATTTTTGATTAAAAAAAAAAGTTTGCAGCAATATTATTATTTGAGAATTCTGTCTGAAGCACTTAGGGGTGAGTAAATAGGATCGTTTTGCATGTCTGCCAAATCATTCAAAATATATAAACAAATAAATGTAAAAAAAAAAAACTAACAAAAAAACCACCCTGATGTAGGTGTTTAACTTTTCAGAGATATTGGAATTTTTTTTTTTTGTTGTTCAGGTGATACCCCGCATAATGAAAGCAATCCATTCCAGCGGTGCGTCCGTTATGCCGGGAGTTCGCTGTGGTGAAACAATAACACACATTAAAACAGGGAGGGGGAAAAAAAAAAAAAAGACTACATTAATGGGGAGAAACAGCACAACATGATGCTTTGTCTTCATCTAAGATGCATCTGGCCAGATACAGCCTTTTTTTTAATAAACATAAAACTCAATTTTTCACGTGCAACGTGCGGTAAGTTGTGCGAAACCCGTTCGTAGTGCGAGTTGCACACGTTCGCAACAGGATTCGTTATGTGGAACATTCATTCTGTAGGGCGTTCGTTAAGCGGGGTACCACTGTACAAGTTTCTATTAGGTGTTTAAAAAAAAATAAAAGGGGGGAGGGCGTCCAACCAATGCTGGATCCCTATTTTTGCTCCGATTATTATCATTATTCCAACAAAAAAGTTCGACAGCAGCCTAGAGCACATGAGTTATAACAAACCCTTTGGAGGGACGATCCAAAATTTGGCGGAGACCTCAGATAATGGAAGTGACATGTACACCAGCAGGTGGTAGACAAAAGGTATATGAAAATTTTACATTTTAGCTTATATCCTGGGAACCGTATGGGGTAAATCAAAAATTCTGTTTTTTCCTCTGATTCAGGATAAAGTCCTAAATCTCATGGACCTGGCCCCCACCCATTTGTGCCATGCAAATTTTTCCCAACAAAAAAATTGAAAAACCCAGTCAAATAAAAATAAATAAATAAATAAATAAATAAACAAACTTGGAGACGATTAATCCGATTCTCATGAAACTATCATCTACTACATACTTCATCTACACTCTGTCTAGGCAAAAAGTTACCAAAGGAATTTTAATGCGATAAACTGTTATTTATGCATCAATTAATTTTGAAGGTGTGCCCATATGATGGCTATCGAGATAGCATTAGCCAAATTCAATGAAACTAGAAATATTTAAAATCAGTGCAAGATTCTTTGCATGCACACCAAACGCCATCAAATTCCGTCCATAGGGGGCGGTACACATCCCATATGTTAATATCTCAAAAATAGCACAAAATAAAATTGTGGTGAAATGAAATTTGGTACACATTTACTTCTTCCAATTTGCACACATTTCCTATAGTGTCAATGTGCGGAGTTTCCAACATTGTTGCCAAAAAGCCAATCAAATTGCAGCACCATATATGTTGTAGCCTCATTCATAGCGGTACATGGACGCACCATCTCAAACATGAAACAAATCGCTGAGAAGGCAAATTTGCCAAGGTTTTCTAAAACCTTCAGGGGGGTTGCTGCCGGTGACGACTGCTGCCAATTCCTGCTTGGACCCATTCATCACTGCTTGCGGTTATATCAAACTGCCCATTCTGCAGGTTACGGGGAAACACGCGTACCGTCTATAGAAGCTAAAGATTTGGTTTTCAGGCTTCCTAATTTAGATTCTGAATGCGAACAGAATCACGTTCTGAACGTGCAGCGTTAACAAATCCACGCTCAGTAAAAGTAACTGAACATCTGGAACATCTGGGGTTTTATTACAGTTTAATCACTACTATTGCCACAGACTAAACAAAATGATACAGAATAGTGATTACAGGAGGAAAGCTAAACCTAAGGAAAGGAAACCTTTGTGGGACTGTTTGCTCTCGGATCCTAACTAGACTCCAAAATGCCTAAACGAACTGTATTACTTCTCAAATCCTTAAATATTTAATAATAAGCATTTCTCAGTTTACTAATATATATTCCTCTGATTAGAATTTAAAAGTGTAAAGGATTTAAAATAAAAACCTTTTTTTTTTTATATACGAAGCTCACCAAGATCACAGATAATGAAGGGCTATAAAAACACAATCAATTTAGTTCTGCAGAAAAGATTATATTAGATTATATTGTCCAAATACACGGCATGGTGAAGATTTATTCACACATTCAGATAACGGATTGCTCAACCCCTCATAATGCATAAAAAACCCAAACAAACAAAAAACAGCATCAAGGTTCTTAAGGTTTATTGCGACTTCTGTCGTGCACTGATCGAGCCGAATAAGAAGACGGATGACGTTGATGCATTCCTATGCATGTCTGATCATGCATTACGTTGATTAACCCGTGTAAAAACCGCTCATAAAGCACACACACCACCCATACACCATCACTTCATATTCACATTAACTTCAGCATGAGTTACAATAATTTTTTTCTAGGTTTGACATGCACGACGTGACGTAGAAGTTTGTTTCCAGGCATTAAAGCAATAATGAAAAAAAATCCAGCAAGCAGGATATTCCTGGATTGGAGTTAGAGTTTTCAGACGTACAGAACGGACATGAAAGCTCAAGGATAACTAAAAGAGACTCACCACGGGCATGTGCAGAAAGTCAATACACCTGATGAAGAACTCGAAAATTGAGCAGCATGACCCTCAAAGACAATCCCGCTCAGAAAGAGACAAAGACACAGAGAGACTGAGAGAGAGAGAGAGAGAGAGAGAGAGAGGAGAGAGAGAGGGATAGGGGGATAGACGGAGTCAGAAAACGAGTAGGGCAGGAAATGTCTGTTTAGTTGAAAGATCACACACGGGTGCCGAGTCATTTCCTGTTTTTAGATGGCCACCATTTTTCTCGAGGGACTGGACACATGCACTTAAGCGTAACGATACAATCTCTCCCGGATCACAGCCTGGCTATTCTTAGACTGAGGCTATTTTCGGGGTGATTTTCATAAATAAGCAGGAAGAAAAGTGCTCGGTAAACAAGAACTAGTCGAACATGAAGGCACTGGAAGGACAGAAGAGCAGAGAGACGGTATCTGGATAACTGTACTGCTTGTTTAAATATCCTCAAATCCACGGAGCCCTTTCAAACATGGACAAGTCCATTGTTATTGGAGGATGTTAAAAGATTTATGACAATACACCCCACCCCCCAACCCCCAATTTCATTTATTTATGATGGGAGAAATCCATGACGTCCTACGACCTCACGGAGAGGCCTGGGTGGAGGAGGGGGAGGCATTTTGGATGTCTGTTGAAGTCACCAAAATATAGTTCATCCCCCAATAAAGGGTTAAACAAGCATTTCAGACCAATATTTAAGCAGGCAGTCTGCACACATAATCTAGTTCCAGCACAAGGCTGAAGACCAAACACATCTTAGCTAATGATTAGCAATATTGACATAAGCGGAAAACAAATTTGGCCAAATATTCCTTTCGTGCCAGTACAGGAACGCATAGAAACTTACATCCGACCAATCAGCTTACAGTGCAATGCAAAACCATATGCGATGTTCACAACGTGCTGTCAGGAAAGAAAAGTGCTGTGATGTTGCAATGTTGAACTCCTTGAGTCATGGACGCAAGCCTGCAAACACCAGCACTGCATCTCAACTCGTGCTTGCACAGCAAACACCACAAAACACGTCAGAGCTTTTGTTCCTCGGACTCTTATCTTTGATGGCTGCTCTCGGGAAAAGTGCAAAACGGAGCCAATGTAGCTCTTTATCCTGATAGGGTGGGTGGAAAAAAAACGACTCGAGAATAAGGAGGACAGTAGCATGATGGACATCTTGGCTGTTAGAAGGCTTATGTGACTGGATCCTGCTTTGTTAATGTTTAATCCGGTCAACTATGTGTAAATCATTTGAACACCGCAAAGGAACATATGATAAAGGAGCTTTTTGGTACACCTGGTTTGCTTAGTACGGATATATTGGCTAGGCGTATCAAATCTGATTGCATGTCCCAGGTACGGGGATGTACAATGTATATTTTCAACGTCCCATTTCTCAGAAAGGCCTTTCTCCTCATTGGGTTTTTTCTCTCGTTCTTCTTCCTGGAGGCTGAGAATCGGGTTTCATCTTGCACCACAGTGCATCTAAAGATTTTAATACACTTCCTAAATGACATCTTAATCAGAGCAATCCAGTGAAGGCTGTTTGTTTGGCTTTAAACCATTCTTTTTCAATTATTTATAAAGAGAGATCACAATAACAAAGGTGATGGGTGAAATCTAGCAACAACACAGTAACACATCTTGATGCTAGTTACTTATATTAGCATTTCGCTAAAAGGGGGAGTCACACAAGGACTTCCTGAATTATAATAATTTATTTATTTACTTTTTTTTTATTGGGGGGGGGGGGGGGTTAAAGTTTTGGTGATTATAGCCAATTTGGGTGGAATGTGAGTGAAGTGTGTAAAACTAACATTTGTTTTTTTTTTGCCGCTCGAAGAGACTTGCAATAATAGTACTTCCTCCATTTTGTTTTCCTCAGAAATTACACACAGCCCTGCCCACTTGTTTCTGCTGAATCTCCCTGACGAGGTTCACAGGTTCAAAGTGTAAAAGTTCAGAGATGTAAAAAAAAATTACCCGGTGTACTTTACGCATGCTCATTCCAGAAAGCGACTTAATGAAGAATAATGAATTATTCAAAATGTCCGTTTGGTCTAAAAACCAGAGTCGACTCCAGTGCATGAAGCTTAACGCACGTATTGTACAAATGCTAACAAAGGCAGCAAAGTATCATAAAAAAAACCCTGGCTAAGCGCACCTACCAGAGAAAATATTAACAACTGTTTGCTGCAGTTCAACTAGCTAAATTAGTGTTACTGCTGTCTATATTATAGTAGTTACATAGTACTATTATATTACAGTGCTGTATCTGTATATATACAGTGTATATATACACACACACACACACACACACACACACACACAGTAGTGTGTACACACACACACACGCAAACTCCAAGTAAGGCAAGGTGACAGCATTTGAACACACTGCAGTAAAACCAAAACCAATATTTCACATCTCTCTTGAAGCTTCATACTTCACCATTTCCTTTTACACTTGAAAATAATTTAAGACTCCGCAGCCCATGTTAAAAGTAGACACACACTCCCTACACTAGACAAGCATTACCAAATTAGGAACAATTTATTCTGAAACATTGTGTTCAGACCCAGTCACGGCAAATAACTTGCACCTGAAATAAAACATGACTCAAGCCACATTTCACTAAAGGACAGGGCTTTAATAAAAAATAAATAAATAAAAATAAAAAATAAAACCGGTTATGCCTTCACCTAAACCCCAAATCTTTCACAAAACCCTAGCAGGTAGAGTAATGCTGCCCCAGCCTCTTCATACCACAGTACAGTGGTACCTTGACATACGACATTAATTCGTTCCTGGAGCAAGGTCAGATGTCAAAAGTGTCGTGAGATAAATCGAATTTCCTTATTAAAATGAATGGGATTATTAAATCATTTGTTTCCCAACAAAACACACCAATTTCTCGTTACGCATTTTTAAATAAGAGAAATATCCTATATAAATAACAAATGTATAAAACATAATAAAAGTGAATGTAAAGAAATGAACTGGTTTTATGAAGTGTCCTTTACCTTGAGGATCACAAGAAGCGATGATGGAGGCGGAGCAGTGAGGTGTAGGGCGGACGTTGGTGGTGGGAGGAGGACGAGATTGTCGGAGGAGGTTTGTTTACGTTATGTACGTCGACCTCTATCGCCAACTGAACACTTGCTATATGCTTACAGAACATCGCTAAATTTATTCTACACTTTACGTATCGTAAAGCACTAAACTTAACTTAACGGGAGAATTACTCCGCCCGGAGTCCTCGGACAAATCCGTGATGCGCACACCTTGAGCGTGTTTTTCAGTGATTTCCCACTTCATATCTAAGGTAAGTGGCGTCGTCTTCTTCTCAGCACCAGCCTTGCTACTCACTTTCTTAGGACCCGTGATGAAAATACAGGGTACAGGACAAATAAAGTTCCAAAACGGCACAAAGACCACAAAACGAAGCCAGAAATACTGCGGTGATGCTTACTCAGCCAGCTCGACACGTGATCTGTAGGTCGGGTTAGGGCAGACCGGGACGCGGTAATGCGTAATGGCTGCGGGCCGCACGAAACATGATGAAATCGCCAATGTCGTATCCCAAAAAACTGTTGTATCCCAAAGCAAAAAACCCGACATCAACCTCGTATCTCGATAATGTTGTTAGTTGGGGCACTCGTAAGTCAAGGTATCGCTCTATTAATAAACATAAGAGTATAATGATTTGCAAGGATTACAATATTCAATTTTTGGTATTCTTTGTTCCAGTATTAAACAAACAATAAAAGTAAACTTTATAGAGCTTGTGTATAAAAAAATCCTAAGATTTGGGATTCCTAAGACTCCCAGAATCTGGAGTAAAACATTTTAAAATAAAGGAATAAAAAGGGGGTGAAAAACCCCTAAAAGTTTGTAAAAAAAATAAATCCATGGCAACATGGGTCAAGTCATGAGATGATGTGTAAAGTTCTGAAAACATGCCCTTAATTTCCATAAATTTGTATACAGTCCTGAGACCTCGTCTCAGAAAGTTCTGAAAGCCTCTATAAAAGGTTCTGAAAACACACGCTCCATTTCCTTCCAGAAATTGAGAAATCGTCCGTTTCTATAAATACAGAGGAAACGTTACGGCGCTTTGCCGATGTGCTAGCAGCTCTATAAACACAGTGGTTTAAAGCCGAGTATACCCCCACCCCCCACCCTGCATTAAAAGTCAACAGACGGAGAGTGACGGATGGGAAAGTGGAGCTTTGGGGGGCAAACGTGCTGTAAGTCTAGTGAGGGGATGATACAAATGCTACGCTAATTGCCCAAAGTGTGCTGCTGAGACGGCCATGTGCACTAATCTCTCACTTTCACTCACTTGCTTAAATGCGCATATACACTCCATCCTCACACGCATATAGTCACTCTCTCTCTCTCTCTCTCTCTCTCTCTCGGAAGGATTAAAGTTAGTAAGCTTAAAGGCAGAACTCCCATACCCCGACATATCAAAAGTAAATAGACGCCATCATTTTTGAAAAATGTATTTCTAGAATCGTCCTCCTGGCTGCTCTGCTATAGTAATCCAATTGGTGGAGATCCCTCACAGAAGTACTCCACCTCACTTGGTGTCGCTCTGGAACATCAGCAGCCTTACAACGGGGATTTATTCCAACAATCCGCTCGACAGTCTGAAGACCCCTGTCCGAAGGCCCAGGTCGACTTGAGCGGGATGCTGGGGATTCCTTTCCTTTGCTGTTGAATCGTACAATCACTCTGTTGACTGTAACAAGAGGAATCCCAAGGTTTTGTGCTCTCATATGCTGGCTAAGTCCACCCTCAGACTGACCCACAATACAAACTCTTTGAAAGTCACACAACTCTTTTGCGTCTGGTGTTCGCCGCATGGCTAGTCACTCTAAACTATTAATATCCTGTAATCTGAAATGAACAATAATCATATATCAACACGTTTGAAGCATCATGTGGTGTCCCTTTTGGTCTGTCTCTGTATACCTTAGCCTCTTGAGTTTTGACTGCATTCTCACTTCACTTTGAATAAAGGCATCTGCCGAACGAATAAAATTCTCCTCCCCTGATGGATGAAGTCTCCTCTGTATCAAGTAAACTCGGTTTTATTGTCTTTCCTCTCGTCACTGACTTACAGTAATGTTAGGAAATAAATAGTTCTCACAAAATCCTGGTTCTGCACTTAACATGAAACAGCATCAGACAAGAGTAGATGTATTCAAACTGTGATGGAGAAGAAAAAAAATACAAAAAAGGCAACGAACGTATTCGCCTTTAGATATTATTTCCTGCAAAACTTGCAGCACACAATACCCGTCCCGTTACAGAAAACGAACACACAGTTCAAAGCCCCAGTCTGGAAGAACGTGGATGAATCCCATAAAATGTGAATATCGCATTATATCCCATTCCCATGCACAATTTGTAAAACGTTCTTTAAAAGCCTACTCCAACATAAACCTACCTAACTAATAGCCATTCAAGTTAAATTTGGACATCTAAACAAACAGCACTTCAACTTCATGACTGCACTTTCCACTTCATAGTGCTTTGCCGCTCATGATTTTTCACTTGCGACTCTCGGTGTGTTTAACAGTTTGAACACACTGATAGTTTGCAACAAAAACACATGGGTAAAATCCCAAATATTTCAAACTCTTTTCTGAAAAGCCCTAAAATCATGTGTAAAGTCCTGAAAGCTTGTGTAAAGTTTTGAAAACTGATGGAAAAGTTGTTTTTTGGGGGTATTTGTAAGGTCCTGAAACCATGTGTAAGGTTCTGGAAATATGTATAAAGTCCTGAAAGTTTGTGCAAGATCCTGAAACCATGTCGGAGTTCTGAAACTACAAAAAAGTTTAATATATTTTAGGTTATAACTGCCGTACCCCCCCCCCCCCCAAACCACCCTTTTAAAGGCATTTTTAAGGCATTTGTAACGTCTTGAAACTTTTTATATAAGTACTGAAAAATATTGTGTAAGCTCCTGAAACCATGTCGGAGCTCTGAAACGTTGGATCAAAGCCAAAAAAAAATTTTTTTTTAAAAGTGCAATATTTTGAAAACCTCTTTTTTTGTAAAGTCTTTTTGTAATTTGTAAGGCATCTGTAAGGTCCTGAACCCATGTCCAATTCTTAAAACTTGTGGAAAGCCATCAAAGTTCTTAAAGTTCACAAATTCCTGAAAAAAACCAAAGCAAAAACAAACTTGTGCAGAGTCCTCAAAGCTTGTGTAAATTTGCTCCTCAACTGGTGTAAATTTGCTCATTATTCAAATGAATCTATTAACTATACATTATACGTGTGCTAGCCCTAGGTAGGGTTATTACCAAGCAGCTAAAGGTAATATTAGCTGGCTATGTAGCACAGCTCCCATTGCTAATTGTAATCAGCTCAATAGAAGCACCAGCAGTGTTGGAGCCCCACTAGCAGCTGTGCGTTTTATTTTCGTTTTACAATCGGGTAATTTTGGGTTATACAGTACCCAGCATCTAGATACAACAAATGCATCATGCATGTTTTTTTTTTTTTGTTATTCTTGAAGACGCAGTCACCCAACATTGAAACCAGATCGATCAGGCTCTTGGTCTTTGAACTATTACACGTAGTTTTGCATGCTTCCTCTTCCTCGTCTCCAAAACTTCCAATTTGCATGCAAGGGCATAAACTACACTTAGCCAATCTTCCCTGAAATAGGAAAAAGCCACTGGGGTTTAACGGCAAGTATTTCTGACTGGCTTGATTGAACTTGGACTTGATCTCATCAGCTTCAGAAAGCAAGTCAGTTCTTTTCAAAGGAGAGAATCTCCTTAAAATACATGGATTGTGTGATGGAGGACAACTTCCTGCTGGAGATGAGTCTACTCGTGTATACTTCTTATAAAGACATCCTGATCCAATCTAGTTTCTCTGAGGAACACAAACCTTCGTTGGGCCATAATACACATGTAAAACTAGCTAATGACTCTCCCACACACACATACACAAATCCAGCTGTTTTGCTCATTAGAGCCGCTTCTCTGACAACGGGTACAAAAAACATCCGTGTGCACAGCGACTTAGCGAGCACGGGGTTTTAAACGCGCATCCTGCTCAGGGAGGACAGGGGGAAGCAATTCAGCTGCATCCATCAGCTCCAGCCAGTCTGTTTTGACAATGATGAGAGGCAGACTAGACAGACACGACTCCCAGAAAATACGGGCCAGACACATTTCTCAAGACAGAACGCAAAGGAGAAGATATCAAAGCACTGCAACACACTCCTAATAACCAGCAGCTTGTCTCAAAGCGTGGACACTCTGAAAAATGGCGCGCGGTACAATTTTTATCCTCCTAGTATTGGCATTGAAACAAGACAAGCTAAATATTAGGAAAACTTCCACTGTGGGATTATTCACCTTTTTCGGGCAGGTGGCCCAATCACTCAGTCGTGTAAGATGAAAGTACTCAAAATTCATCCCCAATTTCTTACTCATTCTTGTCTTGGATTCTGCAATCACGTCAACTGTCGAAACGTGCAACCGATCCTATTAAGCAATTTAACCTCGCTGCAGGTGCAACTTTCTTGCCGTAGTTGCACAAGCCGTCCACAAGTAACATTACTACTTCTTCTCTTGTATCTGATCTTGCACGAATTCCCAAAAACAATTTGTCTCCCCCTTGCTTCAGTGGATCATCTCACCTGGACACTGAAGATATGTATCCAAGTACTGCTGCTGTAATCATGAAGACTGTCCTGCAATCGACCTCAGACTTTTATTCACAACCTGCTCATACCGGATATGCTTTCAACACACGACGTGCTACAAGTGTACACTGCAAGGACTTATTACAGAAGACGATCGGTTCCCTTTTGAGCCCGGTTCCTCTCAAGGGTTCTTCCTCATGTTGTCTCGGGGAGTTTTTCCTTGCCGCCGTTGCCTCTGGCTTATTCATTGAGGATTTATATCTTGCGACAGAACTGCTGGCCATTTTGTTGGTCGAATAAATTCACATTGAGAGTTAAGTAGGAAATACAAGCATCTTGCCAGAGGAAATGGGATACCCCAGCTTTCTCCGAGAAGCTGCCTCCTGGATGTGGATAAAAGGGAAGCGGGTTCATTGTAGCTTGCAGTCTCATTTTATTCCTTTTCTCCTTGCTCCTTTTCCCTCTCTGTTCTCATTTGTTAATCGGCCCTCCCGCAGAAGCTGCATTTGCTGAAACCCCAGAGTTAACGGAGGTCCTGTGCAAGCTGCCTCTCGGTTTGCCTAATCCATTATCGCTCATTTTGCTTTGGGTTCTTTCAATCTCTTGCTAAGAAAAAAAAAAAAAAAAAAAAAAAAAAAAAAAAAAAAAAAAAAAAAGGAGTTAGACAAATAAAACTGAACTGAACTCTCTGCTGGGAGTGGATCATCCCCTTTCCATCCTTAGAAAGGACAGAAAATAGCACCTCCCTCAAGGCCTACAAGATCAGCTACAAGAGGAAATGTGCATCCAACACCTTGATGTCCAGGAAGTGAAGAGCATCAGAAAGCGCTCATCCTCGCCAGCTGTTTCTGCTCAACTCGCAGAAATAAACACTGATCCTATTATTAACCCAGACATAACAAAAAAGAAATAAATAAATTTCCCTGGGACAAATCCATTTCCAGATTAGGACTATTCTTAAAAGACTAAAACCTCTCACTCACACTCACACACACACACACACACACACACACACACACACACACACACACACACACGGTGACCTCTTTTCAGTGGAACTAAGCACGAATCGGTTCCCACATGTCGCACCAGGCCTGATAAGCAGCCATTAATGGTTGACTGCACGTCTCTGAGATCATAATGAAATGTGAGAAGTGCAGTGTTTGTATTAGTTATGGTTATTTATCTACGTTCCTCATGCAAGACTCGTTTTAGTCGCGCAAGTTCAGCATATAGTGAAGTTCAGAAAAACGCAGCAAAATGTAAATCCTTGAGAAATGCAGCTGTATGGGAATGGCGTGGACTGGACGTACAACAAACCACAACACCCAGTCAGGCCCTAAGCTATACCACTAGCCTGATGATTATAATTTCAAAACAACATGGAAAACATAATAAGCATAAGAATAAAAACAAACATTAACACATTTAAGCATGGTACAGTACAGATGAATAAGCCCCATGACCAGAATAATGTTGCATCACCTCACCTCATATTGTAACATGTTGAATAAAATTGAGGATGCTAGTTACGCAAACTTACATGAATAACATCTTTTCCCACAGAGAAGTGAGAGCGGGGTGGTTTAAGAAATCCTCTCTCAATGATGGTGACGAGTCTGAAAATGTCCATGGCATTAAAAAAAAAAAAAGATTCGCTGTGACCACTGACTTACTGTATACAGGTAGTCCTCAGGATTACGATGGACTGACATACGTTCTGATATCCCCATCATAAGTGGAAAATACCGTATGTTGAACTACTGCTTAGCCTAGCCTGGCCTTCCCAGGAGTCTTTTCCTGTAGGAGACATGCTGGAGAGATTAGAAGACATGCTTTTGAATTAAAATTAGCTCTGGAGGCACACAAACACGCGGTAATGCACTGTACAGTACACCGATACACAAGTTAACTCCGCGAGTTGCGAGAGAGAGTGAGGCATCACGCCAGGCACCGGATATATGCATCACGACATCGTCCGCGTACATCATACACCGTTTCGCTGGCCTGCCAGCAATGCCTGCGTGCGAATCAAATATTTTCTAAATATTTCACCATTTTTAGCACAACACAATCGTCATCGTAACTTCGAAAAATCATAAGTTGGGCCATCGTAACTAGGGGAGCATCGGTAGATTCTGGACCACATGACTTCACATACACACTGGAAATGCAGGCAATCTACAGCAGAAACAATGTTCGAAAGCTGAGCGAATGTTAAAATGAGCCAAACACCCATATTGTCCTACGGTATTGCTCAACCTTCTACTGAACATTAAATCTCCGAATAAACAAACAAAGCATGACTAAATTGTACCAAATAATTTAATGGAGTGACTGATTAATGGCTGCATGCATCATATTTCTTAAAAGTTGCCAGGACCCGCTGTGCACATGTTTATCAAGACTAATTTTCATTTTCTACAAGTGGCTACGAGTGGAATAGAAACATTCCCATGTCTAAGATGTGAAGAATCAGGCTTTGTGTTTAACTTTGGAAGGACACGTTGTACATTTGGAGTCCTTAACTGATTAAAGGTTTGAATTCAATTGACGCAAGTTTTAGACTGCATAGCAGTTCAGTGACTAGCATTCACAAATATCCGCTAGGAAAAATGTTCCTAGCTATCGCACTCTGTTAAAGTAATGTGAGAAGGTAATAAATATACATATCGTGCTGCGAGCTTATCGCTGCTTATTAAGAATCACGAAGTCCTACATGACAATGCAAATTTCACAGACAGCCAAAATGTAACCAAACACTTGCTGTTGTCAAGAAGGACTGGCAGCGAGTCATTGACATTTAAAGATCAATTATGTCAATTTTTCATCTTTTTGTGCTTGTTAAATCAGCTTATTTTCCTAAACACTGAAATGACACAATTACACCTAGTTATTCATGTTTTGTGCCTTTAAGTCTCGGACGCCCACTGCATATCGAGAACATGTTTTTAACTGTTGGACTTTATCACTTTTGACGTATTGCTCAACCATTGTTGCCGGTTATTTATTCAAGACCACATGAAGTATCTCCCACATGACATGGTACTTACAATATTTCCTAAACACACACACAGGGATCCCAACAATGTAATAATGTCACAATTATAAACACTGTCCTGCAGAGAAACGTACACGAGTAACCTGAAAACACCACACAATATTCGATAGGACCAGGTTCCAACATGGTTATGGCAACAGTCTGCCCTCCTGAAAAGAACAAGATAAGACTTGCCAAGCTTTAAGCTAGCTCTTCTGAGGCACGCCTGCCATGTTTTTCTCCTGAAACCGAAACTCGATTCCCAGACTGCAACCACCCTGACTGACCTTCGCTACCGGCATCGTGCGCGACTTTAAAGCTTGCGCTAACAAGGCCCACTGACGCACAGGTCTCTATTGTGATATTGTTCCAGGCAGTACGGCTAGACGCCATGTAGATATGAAAAGACTTCAAAATACAAATACCCTTCCTGTGTCCCTCCCGCAAATCCCTCAGGGATCAATAATGGGACCTTTTCAGAAGCAAAAATAGTGCCAGTTTTTGTAAATTATCATTCCATCGACGCTGCTGTATCCACGCTGCATTGTTTTACAAATACAATTCTAGTGCTTTTGCATAAAGCACCTGCTTTATCTCAGGGTGTCCACAGAGGAAGTGCTTTCGGGTGGCAAATCCTGAAGGAAGTGTGCCCTCAAAATGAAATGAAAACATACACAGAGTTCTGTACATCTCTCGCTGGGACTTGGCACGGACATGAAAAGAAAAATCAAGATGTACTTCCTGTCAATGACCAAACTCTGCCAGGGGGCAAAGCAACTCTGGTCGTCTTTTCTGTTTAGCCGAAGTGACACACTGCTTACACTAATGGCACTTTGCGTATCGCTTCGGGTCCTGCCAACGTTCAAGACTTTTTCCGTTTCAGACAGCAGCTAGGCAAAAAGCTCCATAACAATAAATTCAGTCTATATTAAACCTTAAGAGCCCTTAAGTAGATTACAGTTCATCAGGAAGTGCCCTTTTCCCCCCTGCTTATGATTAGCCTCAGCGTACGAGAGGTTCTCGACCATCTTTATTTGGCATAAAACTGTCAGCTGACTGGAGACAATACGCAGGATGAAGTGGCTGTTCAATCATCAGGACACTACAGAATAAATTAGCTCCTACGTCTAATAATAGTGAATCAAAGCACTGGACATGGGACCAGGATAAGTAAATAAATAAAGTACCAAAAACGGGAAATGATCCCCAAAACAGCTTCCTGAGCCACACACCAGGTATGGATTATAGCCGTTTAGCTACCATGTATACATGGTATACGTGTGCTACCCGGTTCCTTCTTTAGATTGTTCCATAACATTTTACAGAAAAATCTTACATTAGCATAGACTAAGAGAAACGTACAGGTATGCGATCGTTATTCTGTTCCATCAAATACAAATTGCGGAATGCTTGTGGCATAACGCGGTTTTCCAATTGTGCTCGGAAGTCTGGATATCCGAGTCCCGACTCAGAAATCGCACCTGGAACGTCACCCGATGTCACATTTCTTACAGATCCTCACCACCGCAGAGTTAAAAATCCAAAATGGCGGCACCCTGCCTGAACAGTGAGCGAAAGCTGGAGTTTTATACCGCTAGTTAAACTTATGTCCATTTTGTCTCATTTAATCAGTCAGACACACAGCACTGTCCACATTTTACCTGGGCTCATACGGATGCATGGGGTTTTGATGCACCAAATACCAGGAAATGTGGGTTTTTTTTTCAGGTGATATTGCTAATTAATGGCTAATGGCTACCCAGTAGTGAGCGAACCTGGCTAGCCCCCACCGCATTAAATTTAAAGAAAAGTCAAATAAGGACGTTGAAATTCCAGTTTAAAACCTTAAATGGTATTTTTAGTAGGGTGAGAGAAGCTTATTAGGGATGTGTTCTGATTAGCTTCATGGTAAGACACTGGTAAAGGACAAGCAAGCAAACAAGCACAACAGTGGTTTTCCTGGATGCCTCTAAAGTGGTTCTTCGAATTATACAAATAGAATGAGGTTAAGTCGGGCGTGACGTCATTCCTTATGCCGAAATCTGACTTCCGGGGCAAAAGGAATGCAGCACAAGCTGTGGTGTTCTGTCTTTGCAAAAAAGACACTAAACCAAGGCAGGCTAGCATTTATGTTTTTGTCTCAATATGTTTAAATGACTGCGCTGTGCTAGCGGGAAGTTACACGACTATTTTGCTTAGCACTTTATTGGCCCAGATTATGAAAAGACCATCCGCTTTTCATCCATCTTAATTAATCCAACTAATGATCGCCATTCTACCATCAACCAGGTGCATCATGTCGCGACCAATGTGTGTAGTGCAGCAGCCGGTGACGTGCATAAGATGTCGAGTGTGTTACACTTACATCGTACAAAATCACAAAGCACATCAAATTTAAACGTGTGTACCAAATGAAAACCTTAAGATATGAGGTTTTTCCTCTTTCGGCTTGGTTGAAAAAATAGCTCAAATACTAATAACGTGAACACAGACCCGTTTGTAATAAAACAGCGCTCAGCATTCGGGTTTATTTAACCTTTAACAAGTTTCAGCGAAGCAAAGCGCAAGTTTCATTATACAGTCATGAAACCTGGTTAGCCCACAATACAAACTACCCAAACACTACTTTGGAAATGCATCAGGTGCGTTTCCTTGTATCCAATGCAGGAAAACGTATTTTAAACCCCACTGTGGCGTGACTGGTAAAAGTGCGTAGGTGAAATGTTGACATTCATGTGTCATCAGCGCCTAAATTTGTTGAGTACTGGCCAAGAATGTTGCCTACCCAGACCGTCTCCTCTAAAACGCAAGCGACTCACTCACAATTATCCACAAGTACAACAACGTGTTTGATGAACACTCCAATATACTGGATAACTGGCTTACTCCAGATCCAAAATTGGTACTCAGTCTCAGCCCTTGCTTAGTGCTTTGGCATTAGTGTAAAAGCAAAAAGAGCAGAAAGGTTTTTTTGTTTTAAATCGCTTTCAATGTTTGTGCCTTGCTTTGCACTCGGCAGCTTCCTTTGAGCTATTTGGTGCGTTCATTATCTCATTGTGTTTCTGCTCAGTAGCACACTTTGTATTCAGCACGTGGGGTAACTGGCAACCCAGAATAGAGCCCAAGAACGCAGAGGAAGTCGTGAGCCAGGAAAACACAACCCCCCCACACACACCCCATTAGATCACTTTTCAAGCTTTACAGTGAATAAAAGGTCAAACTACTAGAGCTGGCCGAAGAGATCTCAGCATCCCAGAAGGGCAAATAACATCATGATCGGGTGATGACCGATATATCAATATACCATGGGCTTCAATGTTCCACAGGGAGTTTGCAACCTGCCAGTTTGAACAACCATCCAAGACACTCTAAGGAATTACAGAGCACTCATGATATAAAATCAGTATCGGAACAAAAGCTGCATACTAGTCAAGCTGTAATAATGAGATCTGAGAGATTTCTCACGGTCAATTACATCTTGTATGGTGCAATATTTAGGTCTGCTAATGAAATGCAAGCCATATTGCTGCGTAATTAACCCTTCAGTGACCAGGTGACGCTTTCCAAATGTTTGGCTTTGCTACAAGTCTTTGTTCAGTTACTCATAAAGTAAATGGACCAAACCAAGCTCTAGTTGACAGCCGAAGTCAACATTTTCAGCACAAAAATCACTCTCAAAATCCTTGGGGTCGCTGATAGGACCGTTTAAAAAGTTTTACGAAGCACGCCAGGGCGTCATACGGTCTCTTAAGGGTTAAAATAAATAAAACTTATTTTGTTTTTAGTTGACCGCTATTGCTATATTGATACTGCTGCACAAATAAATTGTTTTACAAGAAAAAGTACGATCAGTACCAAGTATTTTACTGGCCACTCAGCTACTTGTTGATCAAGGTTATAAAAAGTACTGGTCGTACCGGAGATACACTGTGGATAAAAAAATAATTTTGTTATGCAATGCATTGATATCAGCCATCATGATCTTCACCTCTATTTTATCAGTCCATCTGAAATATAACAACAACTGCACGGACTATTCAGTATGGTAGAATTTACATACTGTATGCACCAGGTTCTGTTCAAGCCACACATCTCCATATGCAATGTTTAGACAGATGGTGATAACGCTGGATACAGATCACCATGGTGCTCCCTTATCCTGCAGTAAAATGAATGCTTATCTGTACCATAAACTAACTCCCAAACATAAACATATTCCCAAACAATACAAATCAAAGGAAGAATCCAAAGCGTTTTTGTTTTTAAAACACACACTCGTGTTGTTGGGCGACTGCAAGATGTTTCATGGATATCTGAAAACTGAGTCCTCCATTTTCAGGTTGGATATGAAAGGCGTTTAGTCGTAAAACTGTTCGTACGGGCATTTCGAAGAGAAATTAGGTATTCCTGAAAATCCCATAAATCGTGGAAAAACCAGTGGTGTCCTATTCAAGCTCCTGAGAGCAACTGAGTAATGTATAGGTAATAACCCAAATGAGGATGGGTTCCCTTTTGAGTCTGGTTCCTCTCAAGGTTTCTTCTTCTCAGGGAGTTTTCCACAGGCTTCCTCATTAGGGATATTATATATTACATACATACACACACACACACACACACTTGTAGATTTGTTTATAGATTAATATGCTTTTAACTGGACATTATATACTGATAAGCTGCTTTGTGACACTGTCCGTTGTCAAGAGAGATATATAAATAAAATTGAATTGAATTAATGATAAACTTCCATAGATCGGCTTAAATTCGTACAACTCGTGATGAGTTACAACACTTTTAGTGAAGTGTTGTCAAGTTTATATTAGCGTGTATGGTTCAGGTACGCACAAATTTTTATGATATTTTATAGGAAACAACTTCATAATAAATGGTATGAACAAAAAAAAATAAAAATACTGGCTATGAAAAATAAATAAATAAATAAAAACAAAATTAATCCATAAGTGAAGACAAATCAAACCGCTAACTGAATTAAGAATTAACTTCCACTTCTACTGCTGGGAAATCTTTTTGCCATTTACTTCTCATTTTAGCACTGAGTGTGTTGCCTTTTATGGAGTTTTGTGGGCGTCACCAGCCAGACTGGCTCTAATAAATCAGCTCTGCCATGCACACACCTTGTAACTTTTAGGTGATTGGTATTCATCAAAGCACGTGCACACGCATACTCACACGTATGAAGAAAATCAGCACTTGGAAATCCAGCAGTGTGATGTTCTTCTGAGCATTTTTTTGTATTATTTTTTAGAATATTACATCCATTAACAGGCTTCATCTAATTCAACCGGCTGCATTTCCATACTCAAGACCTTAAAAATATTTATTTCACTCAGAGAAAAATTTTGCTGGAATATCATTTCCTTATAATCGAGTCAGGGAAACAGTCACATTTATGAAGGAAAAAAAATAATAATGTAGTGTCATTTTTCAGTATAAAAAGCATACAACATAAATCCAACAATAATCTCAATTTAGGGAATGTCATCTCTAATATTCTACTACCTAGGGACACTGAAGAACAGAGTAAGATAGTTTTTGGTTGTTTTGAACACAGGAAAAAAAATTGAGGTGAAGTAACCAAGGTTTATTAAGTTAACTGACCTGCATACCGAGTGGGCGGAGCTTATAGGCTACATTTCACATAGCATGCTTTTCAAGATTAGAAAGAAAGAAAAAAACTATGAAAAACATTTTTCTGTTCAGTTGTGACATTTTAATTGGGCTTTGATACAATTTTTGTAACCGTCTCTATGTATACCATCACAAGGGATGTGAAATTAAACATTTATGATGTGACAGTACAGAACTTTACTTTCAGGGGTTTAACAAAAGGTATTGCATCAAGCTTTCAGTGTCCCCCGTTGTCAGAGGCCCAACAGTAATTGGATATACGGCTGACAGTTTCAAGGCCAGGTATGACCTGTTCCTTGCTATTCCATGAATTAAAAGGTTAAAAAGGTCTAGGGCTGAGTCAATGTGCATTTGGTAGCTGTTCACCAGAACTCAATATGAAGTCCAGAGAGGCGTCAGTGCAAGTAAAGGAGGCCATCATTAGACCGAAATAACAAAAATAAATAAATAAATCTAAATCAGACTGATAGCAGGAACATCTAGAAGTGCCCAAAATCAACAATTTGGTACATTCTTAAAAAGAAACAACGCTCTGGTGAGATCAGCAACCCCGAAAGGCCTGGAATACAATGGAAACCACCTAAAGTGGATGATCTCAGAATTCAATGAAGAAAAAAAAAGCCCTTCACAACATGTAACCAGGCCAAGAGCATTTCTGAAGAGGTAGGCGTATCACTATCAAAGTCTACACCCATGAGACGTCTTCATGAATGTAAATACATGGGGTTTATCTCAAGATGCAAAACACTGGTAACACTCGAGCAAAGAAAGGCCAGATTAGACTTTGCTAGAAAGCCTGCTCAGGTCTGGACCAAGATTCTTTGGAAAGATTAAACTTGTACCAGAATGACGGGAAGAAAAGAGCATGGAGAAGGAAAGCAAAGGCTCATGCTACACCACATCATTTGTTAAATATGGGTGACATGGGCATGTAGCGCTGGCATTGCAAACTAACTGGGTCACTGGTGTTTACTGATGATTTGACTGCTGAAAGAAGTAGCAGGGTGAATTCGGAATTTTATCGAGCTATACTTTCTGCTCAGATTCAGTCAGATGCTGCAAAACTGACAGAACAGTGCCTCACAGTACAGATGGATAGATAATACCCCATGTGAAAGCAACACAGGCTTCTCAAGGCGAAGAAATAAACTGTTCTTCAATGTCCAAGTCAGTCACCCCAACCAAGCATTCTTTCACTTACTGAAGACAAAACTGAAGGCAGAAACGAGAAACAACTGAAGGCAGCTGCAGTAAAGTCCTGGCAAAGCATCTCAAGGGATGAAACTCAGCATTTGGTGATACTCATGGGATCCAGACCCAAGGCAAGCATTAACTGCAAAGGATTTTCATTTTTTAAATAATACTTATACATTTTAGCAGTGACGTGCGGTGAGGTTCATGGCTGGTGAGGCAGAAGCATTTTGTTACGTGATTTCTGCATTCATTTGGTTTTCTTCATTAATCTCTCCAGTTTAAAAAATAGTTTGAGCTTGGCTATAAAATCCTCCGTTGTAAAAACAGGCGGGGCGAGAGGGGAAAAAATATCACACCACTTGACTCGCTCGTGACCATGGAGTCTAAGATTGTCGCTAGCTCGCTGTCACTTACTCTGCAGCTGTAGCATAAGAACGTCTGGGCTCACGAGTGCCCCCTACCTTGAGGCAGGAGAACTGCCTGCCTCACCCAGGGCCTCTTCACTGC
>JAQLOM010000034.1:22260602-22273272 GCA_030068315.1 Chrysichthys thysi
CAACATTATTGTTGAAATACACAGTCCTGAAAAAGGGGCATTTCTTTTTTTGCTGAGTATATATATATATATATATAGGTAATATTGATAGAGATTTTAACCTAAAATACTACTTTTTATACATAACCTAACACTTATAGGAGCTATTAAAAACACTATGGTCATGAGTTGATAAGGTTGAAGACACTTGGGTTCATGGTTTGATTCAATTTGCTTCCGAGAAGTATTTGAACAAAATTCAAGCAACTGAAAAATGACAGTGTAAAACAGTGTGCCTTTTTGTCTGTATAAAACCAACTAACAGAAAGTACTGTTAATCAATAAGTGCATTTATAAACTCTCTCAAACATTTCATTAAGTAAACAAAGTCACTGACCCAGGTAAAAGGATGGAGTGGAAAATATTAAGCCTGAAGCAATAGAGCTCCAAAGTCGGCTAAAATGCCGTATTCCACAGTCTCTATCTTGGGGCTGGTATCATTTACAAGCTACTGAAGTGTTCTTTTTAACTGTTATAACATGTCCATGTAATCGTAAGCTGTAAAATGTACTTCTGCGGTAGTTTAGATCTGGAGCTATCGGTCAACATGCTTTCTTTGTATTTTCAGTCAATTGGTTGTGCAGTAGGGCGGCACAGTGGGGCAGTTAGCCTTGTACCAAGAAGGCCCTGGGTGCCTTTCTGTGTGGAGTTTGCATGTTCTCCCCATGTCCACGTGGGATTCCTCTGGGTACTCCGGTTTCCTCCCACAGTCCAAAGACATGTACAGAGGGGACTGGGCTAATTGGCTACTCTAAATTCCACATACTGTATGTGTGAATGAGAGTGTGAATGGTTGTCTGTCTCTGTGTGTCGCCCTGCTGTGGATTGGCGACTTGCCCAGGGTGTACCCCGCCTCTTGCCCAAAGCCAGCTGTGATTGGCCCCAGCTTCCTCCCGCGACCCCGAACAGGACTGAGTGAGTGAGTGAGTGGTTGTGCAGCTTGGGACCTTTGGTGTTCAAACAATGCAGTTGCATGAGATGTGTAATTAATAGAAAGTGATTTGCAAATCTTTACATTTTTGCCCCAACCTCCTGTAGCTAGCTCGATGGGGAGCTTGCAGCTGAATTTGATTGTCTAGCTATGTGTCAGTCATCTGTGTAAGCTAACTATTTCCCCAAAGCTACCTCCGTTGATTACATATATTACTACTACACAGGGGTAATAAAACAGTATAAGAATTTAGAGAACTTCATCTAGCATTCTCGCAAACTAGGCTATTGATTTTAAGTTCAACATGAAGTTAAATTTATTATAGTGTAGCCAAATGCGTGTGAACTTCTGACTATAAAATATATCTGTTTGTTGAACTGCTTGTTGGAGCACAGCTGTGGGGATTTGTGATCATTCAGGTATAAGAGCGTTAGTGAGATCACAGCACTGATGTTGGGATGTCGAGGAGGCTCCAGTTCCAATTCATCCCAAAGCTGTTCAGAGTAATTGAGGTCAGGATGCTCAAGGTCTTCTACGCCAACCTTGACCAATCATGTCTTCATGGAGCTGGGTTTGTTCACGGGGGCGTCGTCATGCTGGAACCGGCTTGCGCCTCTGAGTTCCAGTGAAGAGAAACTGTAATGCGACAGCATACAAAGACATTCTGAACAATTGCATGCTTCCAAATTCGGGCAACAATTTGTGGTGTGATGCTCAGGTGTCTGCAAACTTTCGGTCAAATAGCATATATTGTATAATTAATGTAAGTATCTAAGTCAAAGGGTTTTTTTTAAAACCCAGCAGAAAGGCAAGGGGTTATGTCATGATCAGTGTTGCGTCATTTCGAAATGGTAGTTTTTAATTTTGCGCTGCATTTCGCATTAACATTTTCTTAATTTATCCGAATTGGAATCAGGAGACTTTAATGATCTCGGAGGAAATTGCTTAAAATGAACTTTATTCTTTGGAATGAAATTGCTTTTGTAATATAAACCTTAAACCAAGTGAACTTTTGTTTGTGTAACATACAGATTCATGGACCTTGACCTTAAGTCTGTGTGTGTGTGTGTGTCAGTAATGGCACAGAAGATAGAGCGAGGCACGTTATTGTAGCGATAAGCTCTCAGGAGATGGTGGATCCATGGTGACGGGCTTCGGCGAGGCAGCGGCGTGTTATACGACCTGGTGTGCTAGCAGACTTTCCATATTGATTCGGCTCTCGCGGCCCTTACAGAGAGATGACCCACAGCATATGGTGCCTCTCCGGAGTGAACTTGTGTGCCCTGGAGCACGCACACAGACACCAGCACCTAAGCCCCTTCAACCCCCCCCGACCCTTTTAGCTTTGTTTGGATTATCAGAATAGATCTAAGCGCTAAAAGCGGACACATGACCAAAAGGGCAAGGCTTCCAAAGCTAAATATACATTTTCCCACTCTTCTGTCATTCCGAACAGATGTTACAGACACCGATGTTGACCTTTGCCGATATGGATGCTGAGCAACAGGATCCTCGTTCCTCATTATAGCTCTTCGGCGCTACTTTTTGCGCTAGCATTGTGCAGTCAAGCCATGATAGTAACTGGAAGGATGTGAGTTCAGATCCCAGGAGAGATCGTGGCTCTGGAGGAAACCTTTCAACCTCAGCTGCTTATGTTGTGCTAGGATTATAGCCGGAGCATGATCATTTTAATTGATGTGGTCATTTAATTCACTTTATTAATGTTATTTCTGAAACAGCTCACTTGTAGCTACATTCATTCTTCTAACGCTCTCTCTCTCTCTCTCTCTCTCTCTCTCTCTCTCTCTCTCTCACACACACACACACACACACACACACACACACACACACACACACACACACACACACACACTTATGAATATCTCAAATTTCGGTTGTAAAAATCTCTTTGTCTCTTTGGTTCCCAGCAGCCAATCAGGGCAAACCATTAACCCCACCTTCTGCTGCTTAATTCAGCATTTAAAAAAAAAAATTCCCTTTAAAGTTCCCCGTACTCATTCCTCTCTTGCTCCTTCCTCGTCCCCTAACCCTGGGCCACATTTATCAAGCTAAAACTGAATTGATTTATGCACAAATTGTCCTTACAAGCATTTATACAAGACATTTGGTACAGTGGACCCTCAGCTCACGAACTTCGTGAACCGATTCGTTCGCGACCCGAATCAGTTTTTCCCACTGAAATGAATGTAAATGCAATGAATGTGTTTCAGGCCTCAAAACATGTTCTTAAAGTGTATTATGGGTTTATGTGTGGCAATAAAACATAGAATATAATTAAAATCACCTTAATTATAGAAAAATAAACCTGAATGAAATAAACAGATGATTTTAAGGCACGTCCCCTTTGCGGTGGTGACGTATTTGCTGGCATAGGTGGACGGTGGCGGAGGGATACGGTGGCGCTTCTCATGTTTTGCGAATATTTCTTTTTTTATTTCTACTGTTATACGCTTAGGCTTCTTACTCTGACTACCATTTCCACTTTTCACTTTCTTGGGACTCATAATGAAGCTTATAGAGCAAAAATGCAGAGAAACACAACGAAAAAATGCATTGAACACGTTCACACCAGTGAGTGCTTGCCCGGAATTGAGTGTTTGTGCCGTGAAGCGTAGGTTGGCTGTCTGTACGTGAGTCGAGGATTTGTTCGTCGGTTGGGACAAAATCTGTTTGGGGATTTAGTTCATACTTTGATTTGTCCGCCATCCGATGCGTTCGCGAGCCAACTGCCCACTGTATTTGGTAAAATTCGGTAAAAAAAACAAAACAAAAAAACCTTCGTATGTCCTAACCGTGCTCCCTAGTGTGTGTAAATTTAGGCATCAACAAACTAACTAATGCAAACCTCGACTTAATCGCCTTTAAATCATATCGTTAACACAGATGTGAGTTTTAGACGTGGAACATACTATTGAGCTTAGAGTTGATTTTTTTCCCCCCTCATTGCCACAAGCGCTTACGCGACCTCGCTGAACAAGCCTGGTTCGTGCGTATTTCAAACTGACGATACACTGAATAAACCATGCAGAGAGACACTGAAGATAAACATTTACCTGTGTTTCTGTACTTCCTGAGCTCATTCTGCATTGATGCTCCCAGGCTAACGGATGCCGCTGCTCGTGGGAACGTCAAGATCTCGTGCCACCGATTAGGTGCAAATAGCAGATGCACTATTTCCTTCACAAAGAAGACCCTTAACTGCTCTGTGCTGTGCTTGTACTTTGACATAGAGACCCATACTAAAACGAATAAACCTACAAGCAGTAATGCTAACCTGGCCACGTAGCAGGGTGGTGAGTCGCCGAGCAGCAGACCATCTGCAAATTTATAGGTAGATATTTGTTCCCCAGCTTTTTTCTGCGCCGCCGCCGCCGGTGTTGTTGTAAACCGACGCTCGGAAACTCGGCCGATGTCGACCTTTGAGTTTCAGACGCTCAAAAGTGTTGCGCGCGGTACTTTGGTAAGACGCTGAGCAGCCGTAATTTTCAGATCGCCTTTTTTTTTTTTCCGCTTTCCTGAACACCCAGTTTACTGATGAGTCCACTTTTATGTGTGCACACACTTAGAGCCCATATATCAAAGCTGCAGTTAGATCAGCAGAGGGCCACGTCGGGGGATTCGTTTTGCCTGCGGTCAGCTCGCCGCCTCACCGGCTCGAAAAGATTGCATCATTCGGGGCCCTTTAAAAAAGAAAAAAAAAAAGAAAAGCAAAGAAAAAAAAAGCAATGACTAATAATGCAGGCACAAAGTGACTCATGTGATTACAAAACAATGGAGGTATAAAAATGTGACCATAAGCAAGAATTAGCAACTACTGAGAGACAGAGAGAGACAGAAATTTAGAGAGATACACAAAGAGAGACCGAACGCCGGTAATGGAGAGATGGTGCATCACTGAGATTTTGTAGCGCAACAGGAATCGCGGCATGAATAAGGGTCATGCTTGAAGTAAACGTGACCAACCAGCCACGTCTGACATGGCTAGACTTTCTTTTTCTTGTTAGACCCGATGCATTTCTAGTAGCAACTACGATGCTACTTTCAGTGCTCAATATGACGGTTTTAGTTTTCGCTAACAAATTTGACTAACGATTTTAATTCCACACTAAAACTACATTCGCTAGCTCACTTGTTAAATAGCTATAGAAGCAAAACTAATAGATATCTGGATTAGATAGAAGAGGCTAGCCATAGCTCAGCTATGGATAGCGTAGCTGCTGTTAAAATAAAATACAATATTGTGGAATTAAAACTAGCATTTGTGCTAAGCTAAGCGACGCTATGCGATGGCATGATGACGGTTGAGATCAAATGTACCCTCGGCTCTGCTCTACCGCCTGTCACTTAGCAAAATCAAGACGTGTCCTCATTTTCAGCAACATTGACTCATTTAAAGCTCCTCTTTTCCTCATTTAAGCAAGGCTGCTAATTAAGCTGCTCGTTACATACGACTGTGACGATGTCTGTCTGTCTTTTGCGCGAAATCTCTGTCAACTCCGAAAAAGTGAACACGTGCGGAAGCGGCAACACAATTAGCATCAAGTGGCTAAGTCGCACCCTAATCCCGTTTACGCCCTGCATCAGGCAGATGTGCCAAGATTGATTCAGACAGCGACCTGGCTTCCTGCACCGGCCCCGTCCCAATCCCCCTTCCCCTCCCTCACCGCCCCTTTCCCCACCCTCTCCCTGTCTCCGGACCCCCCACCCCTGCCCCCTTTCCCTATTAAAGACCACAGGCCAGGCAGCGGTTCAGAAGAGCTCTATCGGGAGAGATTATCCCTCATTCGCACTAATGAAATTGACTCCGGGTTTTTTTTGTCCCCCGGTGAAGGGACACACTGGAGTTAAATAAATGGAGGGATCGGTGGAGCAGGGGGCCGCACGGAGAGGAGCAGATGGCGGCAGGGGTCCTGTGCAGTAATGTGAGAGGCTAGTTAATGTGCTGAAACATGGGGCATGACCACGGCGCTCCTAATGAAGACGGGCTTTCGCGTGAGGAAATGGCGGGAAACAAAGAGACAAAGAGAGAGAAAAAAACGATGCCAAAAAAGTGCTGTAAATTGAGAGAGAAAGACAGAGAAATTCAGAGATAGAGTTCAGTAATTCCATAATAATAGAGATGGAGAATGATCTGTGCAGAAATAAATGCTCAGAAGAAGATATATGTACGAAGGGGAATCAAAAAGTAAAGGCAAATCACATTTAATGGCGTTAATAAAAGTAACTCTGAGAAACCGAACACATCACTTTTCCACATAGTCCCCATGCAAGAGGCCGCACCTGTCGTATAATTCATCTAGCTTCTGGATTCCCACAGAGAAGGTTTCCGGCTGCTCCCGCAGCCAGGTGAGCACCGCTTCCTTTACTTCATCATCAGAGGTGAATCTACGACCGCGCAGCGCCTCCTTCAGTGGACCGAAGATGTGATAATGGTTCAGCACCAGATCCGGGCTGTAAGGAAGACGTGGGAGACGTCGGACCCCTGGCCGTTGCACTGTCTCTAGTGTCTCTGCTGCTGTATGAGGACGTGCATTGTCATGGTGCAGCGAGACTGTTTTGGACAGCATTCCTCTTCTTTTGCTGCAAATTGCAGGTTTAAGTTAATTTTGCAACAGTGCACAGAAATTTGCACCGTTCGCTGTTTGTCCATGCGCTTGGAAATGCACCAGAATAGGGACCTTCATGTCCCAAAAGAGCATTAACATGATTTTCTTGGGAGAAGGCTTGCTTTTGAATTTCTTCTTCATTGAAGAAGATGGATGTCTCCACTCCATGCTTCATCTTTTGATCTATCAGAAACACTTAATTGATAAAACGATTATCAGAGATCTGGTTTGAGATAATAGGAAGGCTACGATAACTGAAGTAAGCGCTCTTTAAAACTGTGTTAAGGAGAAAATCTGTGATGAGCAACAAGAGCAGGCGACCGTCATGTTCCAGTGCTGTCAGTTCAGGAATAACATATTTAAATAAAATATTAAACACATTTTGTTTTGCCAAGTCACATGACATAATATAGAGTCTAATATGCACTTTTTATTGACCCTGAGAAAATGACTGAACTTTCTTACTTGATATAACGGGAATGAGGTTGCGCACTGCCAGCTCATTTAACCCCGCTGAGTTTACAGTGGATTAAACCTCGCCTTGAGCACTCATCGTGTTTTATGTCTTCGCTTATACGGAGCATCCGGCTTTCCGATGGAGATTTCACCCCACCTAAAACAGCACGCCCAAACAGCGTTGGAAAATGACATTAAAACCCAACATGCGGAGCGTGGTAATGATGATAAGATTGGTAATGACGGCAAAATCGCACCCAGAACAAAGATTCGCACTCGAAGATCCATAAAAAGAACTAAAAAAGTTGAAAAGGCACATTTTTTTTTTTACCAGACAGATTTTTACACCGTCTTGATTGACAGCCTTGTGATCATACGACCTGGGTCGAACCAAGTCTCTTCTGTACATTCACACAGTATTTTGTTGGGAAAGAAATAAGATTGTAAAAATAATCATTCATCTTGGTTCATGAACATTGTACTGAGCAGAATGCTAGCCTCAGTACAGTGTTACACAGATACACAGTGATGTACAGTAGTCCCTCGTCGTTTTCCGCGAAAGACGAAAATCCACGATACATTACATTACATTACAGGCATTTAGCAGATGCTCTTATTCAGAGCAACATACAACAAGTGCAAAAGTCAAGTACAAGAATAGTAGAATTTCTAGGTAAAGTAATTTCACGTGCCGAGTGAATAAGTGCCAGAATAACACCTAGTGTAGTATTCTGTAGAAGGACCAATCAGCTAACAGCAGTGAAAGCAGAGCTTTCCATAAATCAGCGCAGATGTAAATACGCACTCGAAGGACCCAGAACAGATAGTAACCTTGAACGGGCTGGACAGGAACGGAGAGGAGGAGGGGCCAGATGGCCAGAAGCAGCAGAACGAAGGGAACGGGCTGGAAAATAGGGATGGACAAGTCTCTGGAGATATGCTGGACCGAACCCCTTAACTACCTAGTATGCTAGCACCAATGTCTTAAATTTGATGTGAGCTGCAATAGACAGCCAGTGAAGGTCAGCAAGAAGAGGGGGAACGTGGGAGGAAGAAGAGGGGTAATATAGGAGGAGCGGGGAAGGTTGTGGACCAGTAGGGTTGCAGCATTCTGGATGAGCTGCAGGGGTCTGAGAGTGAATGCTGGAAGACCAGCAAGGAGAGAGTTGCAGTAGTCCAAACGAGAGAGGACCATGGACCAGGAGCTGAGTAGAGTAGACAGTAAGGAAGGGGCGGATACTCCGAATGTTGTAAAGGAGAAATCTGCATGTCCGGGTCACAGCAGCAATGTTCGCTGAGCAGGAGAGTTGGTCATCGAAGACCACACCTAGGTTCTTAGCACTAGGTGAGGGTGACAAGGCAATGTTCACCAGGGAGATTGTGAGGTCCAGGTGTGGAGAGGAAGGAGCAGAGATGTGAATCATCTCTGTATTGTCTGGGTTAAGCTTCAGATGGTGATTGTCCATCCAACTCTGAATGTCATGCAGGCAAGCAGAGATGCGAGAGGAAACCTGTGTGTCAGATGGAGGAAAAGAGAGAAACCCCTGAGTGTCATCAGCATAGCAGTGATAGGAAAGAGCATGAGCATTGATAACCGAGCCGAGAGACTTGATGTAGAGGGAGAAGAGGAGTGGACCAAGGACAGAACCTTGGGGGACGCCAGTGGTGAGTGGGTAACGGGGGACGGAGCGACCAGAGAGATAAGACTTGAACCACTCTAGGACCGTCCCACAGATCCCCAGAGCTGATAGGGAAGACAGGAGGATGGGGTGATCAACTGGCTCGAATGTAGCAGAAAGGTCAAGGAGAATAAGAACAGAGGAGAGGGAGGCAGTACGTGCTGCATGAAGTGCCTCGTGGACAGAGAGAAGTGCAGTTTCGGTTGAGTGTCCAGGTCGGAAACCAGACTGGAAAGGATCTAGGAGGTTATTTTCAGATAGAAAATTTGAAAGTTGGTAAGCAACAGCACGTTCAAGTGTTTTGGACAGAAAGGGGAGAAGAGAAACTGGACGGTAGTTTTGGATCAGAATACACAGACGATACACGTACACCGCCCCCATATGCTTTTTTTAATAGTTTAAGCCCCAAAGCATCGTACCACACTCTTGAAACACATTCTAGACACAATGTGTGTACAATATATATACGGTATATGTGTGTGTGTGTGTGTGTGTGTGTGTGTGTGTGTGTGTGTGTGTGTGTGTGTGTGTGTGTGTGACCCGTGCTGGCATAATGAATCGGAATGCGCATGGGCTAATTATGAGCTAAGAGGCTGAAATGAGATTTTCTCAAAAATGAGTCCATAAAGCCCTCATTTATTGATCCTCATGATAAAACAGCAAAAAAACATCCCAAACTACTTTTATTTTAAAGTTTCGTTCATTATGTTCATTCAAACGTCTTCATTAATTAGTCCTTTGTCGTAATATTCCATGATAAATCCGTGTTTTTCACCATGCGCTCGCAGCGAGACGGGGGAATCCCCATACCCATGTTTGGTATCGTTCTGAAGCGTAGTTCTTCTACTTCCTGATAATACACATGGAATTCCTGACGCTTTTATGAACCAATGGAAAGCAGTTTCCAAGCCCCATCAGACGTAAACGAAAGTGGCTAGTTGCTAGGCGGTCGTTTTTTGTCCGATTTCAACAAACTACGCCTCATTTTCAAGGTCTTTAGACAGACAATGTGGAAGTAACAATAACTCACTTTTGAAAATTTTCCTCATTCTGACTCATTACGCCAGTACGGGTCACAGATACAGTATACTTTTTTGCACTATATCGCCAGATGTTTTTCACTGTCCACGTCTTCCCAAGCAATATTTCCTCGATTTTTAAAAAATCCAATTTCTTTTTTTCCTGGCACAAGTTGTAACAGTCGTCCTGTTTATTTCCGTGTAAAAGTGGGATTTGGAGATGAGACGCACTTCGGAAAATTGTGCAGTGTTTGAGAATGGTCTTCGATTTTACGTTTAATGTGCACAGCCTTAGCACACCAAACAACTGATCGCAAGCAGTTAAAGTCATGTAGCTATTCTGAGGTTTGGAAAGTTGTGCAGTGTTCACCGAGCTTAAGATTTTGAATAAGATAAATTTTCATGAATGATTAACTTAGTAGCTCTAGTGCACAATTTAAAAAAAAAAGAAAAAGAAAAAATGTTTACCACCAAACATGTCTATGCTTATTACATAGAGGAAAATTGTGTGAAAATTTAAAAATGCAATAGAACCTCTGGTCACGAACGCCTCTGAGCATGAACAGATCAGTTCCCCGTCCACAAAATCCGCCAAAATTTTGCATCTGGTCACGACCACATAATCAGGCGCCAAACAAACACAGCCTCAGCCATTTCCCCTTCCGCTTCGTACGCGCCAATGTTTCTGTTTGCGTATTGCGCAATTGTATATTGCGTACCTAACAAAAACGCATGTGTTCCTTTAATCGGTCTCGGTCAGACGTGCGTTCATTGGCTGTGCAGTAACCTCCTCCCCGCCCATCTTCCTCCTCACTTCCTTAACCCCAGAAGTCGACTCATGCAAGTTTCGTTTTCTTGGTTGTTTACAGTAAGTTTTTGTATAATTAAGGATTGTTCAAACTTTGATTTGATTTTTTCTGTGTTTAAAACTCATTAAAAATGTTCACAGCATTTTTTCGCTGTGTTTCTCTGCATTTTTGCTCTATAAGCTTCAATATGGGTTTCAAGAAAGTGGAAATGGTAGTGAGAGTAAGAAGCCTAAGCATATAACAGTTGAAATAAAGAAAGAAATCATTGCAAAACATGAGAAGCACCACCATATCCCTCCGCCACCGTCCACCTACGCCAGTAACTACGTCACTACCGCAAAGGGAACGTGCATTAAAATCATCTGTTTATTTCATTTAGTTTTATTTTCAATAATTAAGGTGATTTTCATTTTATTCTATGCTTTATTGCCACACATAAACCCATAATACACTTTAAAAACATGTTTTGAGGGCTGAAACACAATGGGAAAAATTGATTTGGGTCGCAAACAAATCGGGTCACAAAAAGAGTCTCGGAACGAATAAAGTTTGTGAGCCGAGGGTCCACTGTAGTGTTTTTGCTCCATATTGTGTCCCTATAACAAATGTTCACTGGGATGTTTTGTACACTGTTTGTTAATATAACAAAGTTGTATAACAGTGTACGTGCGCGTGTGTGTGTGTTTAGGTGAGACCTCACAGAAGAAGCCTGTAGAGGATTCTGTGGAGCTGAAGGACGTGTTTGCGGTGAAGGTGAAGCGGCGACGTTCGGCCGGTCAGCAGAACGGCGGCACACTCCTTGGCATCACGTTGTTCTTCTGCAAATGCAAAGGAGCTAAACTCAAAGATGACACCATCCATCTGGACAACCTGAGCGTGGATCACTGCGAAATGTGGTTCAGACATCTCAAAGACATCCTCAATGGTATGGCCACACCTTCCTGTTTATCTGTCTGGCTATATGTGGGTAAAATTACACTGCTGATAGAAGACAAACAGTCCTTAGTCAAGAGCAGTGACGCTCTCCAATAACTTGGTGTAGCTTCTGTTATCATCACATATAGTAAGATACAACTGTTTGATTTCCTGACATGCAAGGCGTTCGGTTTTTTGTGACTTCCCACTTTGCTCTGAGGGATAACCCTGCAAGAACAAAAAGCAAATCTGCATCATTTCCCCATCACCAATCAGGACAAACCAATACGAATGGTTTTATTTCACTTCTTTTTAAAAAAAAAAAGTATACAAAAGCAAAGTCACTTAGGTGATTAAAAGCCTCACCTCCCTCACAATGGAAACGCAAACTCAAACTATCAGCACTTTTTTTTTTTCATTTTTTTTTTTTCATTTTATTAAGCTTCTTACCCTGACGTAGGGAAGCTTTATCTGTGAGCCGGCGAGGTGCACTTTTTATTGCATCATGCAAACATTAACACAGCAAACACAGGCCACGCTTTCAGCTTTATTGCGTTTGCCGACAACGATTGAACGCGGACGAGGAACGCTTTACTCGACCCACTAATGAATTTCGGGCAGTGTATCAGAAGTAAATGATTTCTCAGGTATGGGTCGTGCAACTCAAAGTGACGCCTCTTAAATGTCAACATGTCTGCTGCCGGGTGTACGGCCTGCTCTTCAGGCATGTGACGGTTACCAGGATTAGTAGTGCATTATGATAAGTCCTAAAACAAAACAAAAGGCGTCACTAAATTTTCATACGCCGAATCTGGAGAAGGCTAGCACCGGGTTGGGATCATCGTGTATCAGTCAATAGGAGATGTACGATGGTGTTGTACCATTAAGAGATTAAGAACTAGTTAAGAACTAGTTATAAAATATGTCACAGGCAGTCAAGGGAGTGCTGCTAAAGCTAATTTAAAGTATTATATCTGTTGCATTACTTTTTAATAGGGAGTAGTTCAGGGGGTTAAAATGTTGTACTACTGATTGGACGGTTGGGAATTCAAATCCAAGCACCGCTAAGCTGCCACTGTTGGGCCCTTGAGCAAGGCCCTTAACTTCAACTGCTCAGTTGTCTCGTCTCGTCTCGTCTTCTACCGCTTATCCGGAAGGGCCGGGTCGCGGGGGCAACAGCTTCAGGAGGGAGGCC
>JAQLOM010000034.1:22273372-22286839 GCA_030068315.1 Chrysichthys thysi
AAAAACACGGAAACTAGAGAACAAACAAGAGTCAAAACATGAGCAAGGTAAACACTAGAACATGGCTTGGCAATAGCGCAGGAAAATGCACACTAATGCTTCGCAAACTTAGCGCTCATGAGTCACACTATTTATAGTCTATATAATTAGTGAGCATGGCAGAAATCCTGGAAGTATTCTATCCATGAGTCCTCCAGCATGCACCGCTATTGGGAGTGCTAAACAGGTGACATGGGCAGATCCATGACAGAAAGCAGAAGGAAGCAGGAGGATTATTGTGTGTTATTAATTATAATTATTGAGGATATGGCGGAAATGCGACATTGCATCATCATTAAACAGATGAGTGAGCACACACCACACTAACAGTATATACTAGCGCGAAAGCCAAAATCCTGCAGTGAGTGAGAGAGAGAAGTTGTGATCACGTGAGGCTCGGCAGACGAATACTACTCATATTGCAAAACATCGCTTGTTAACCAAGTCAAAATTTCTTACAAATTTTTGCTCAGTTTGCGAAAAACTCACAGACCAAGTTACTCGCATATATCGTATATATAAGTATGTATAATTTACAATACCTCTATTATATGCTATACAGCTGGAATATCCGTATTATACAATATCTATCTATTAATCTATTATATGCAGTATCTATGATATATTATGCATAAAATATATCTGTGATCTACAGTATTTGTTATATAAAGTACCGGTATACATATATATTCATGAAAACGACTTGCAGAAATAAATTCCTATTAAGGAAAATCCTGTATGAATTAACACTGGATAACTCATTATATACTGCAGGAAAATAGATTTAGCGGGTGTTTTGTTCTGTATAAAGTCTGTTAATTTTGTACAAATTAACTCAAACCAGGAAAGCAATAACATATGGACAAAATATTTAATGACATGTAAACAAAGGAACACTTTTGTGGGTATAGGCAAAGTTGTTGAGCCCCTAGCACAAACAAATGTCACAGGAATTGCATAACGCTTTGGTAAGCTTCACCTTCACCAGCAAGTCTAATGTGTAATGTGTATTTCTTCAGAAATATGCGTCTCTCTAAGAATAAAAGAGTTAAAAAGTTAAGTGATTGACGTATGCTACTGCACTAACTCAATAATTTGGCACTTTGGTCCATTTCCTATTGAACAATCCTGATTTTCTCCATTGTACCCCTGAGTTTAGTTCTGCTTCAGTGGCATAGCAGCTGGGAGGCTTGGAGAGAGTGACGTCAATCAAGTGTGCTCATTAGAATATCAAGCCACGCCCACCCAGCCAGTTCTCAGATCAGTCAGCTTGGTGTTTGAGCAGTGTGCGTTATATTACCGCTTTAGCTTTGATATTTACCTTAGGCGAATATTTATTTTTTATTGCTAAAATACATATATTTATTATATTTATACGTAAATACGTTTATTTGTTGCTAAAATACATTCATAGATTACTTCACTCCATATTTATTTCCCTTGCACCTAAACATTAATGCACGGTGCACTTTTCCACATAGATTTTCATGTCATTGGGTATGTCATAGTCCTATTTCTTTTACTATATAATACTTTTCATGATCTATTTTTGCGCCGAAGAGAGCATCAGATACAGCAGAGTCAAATTCCTTGTATGTACAGTACACATTAAAGCTGATTCTGATTCTGATAAAAAAAAATATCTATATAGTAACTTATTACTTATTACCTTAGTACTTATTATTTGTTTTAGTATTTAACACTTTAAATGGTCAGTTATCTAGCAGAAGTAAAGTAGCGCTAACCGAGTAGCTGTTTGACGGTGTATGTTTGTGTATATTTGATTTGTACGCGTCCAAAAAAAAACAAAAAACTGAACAGATAACAAGCAAGAAAACAAAATCCTGAATATGAAGTACAGGACAATTTGGTGTTTTTTAATATACAGCGATCCCTCGCTTATTGCCGGGGTTATGTTCCAGAACCCACCGCGAAAAGTGAAAACCTGTGAAGTTGCGACCATGTAATAATATGGTTATTTTGATTTATTTTTTTATATTTTAAGCCTTTATAAACCCTCCCACACGCTTATAACCATTACCTGCACAGTTATACAGTATAAACCCTTTATATTCTCTTAGATATGACAAAAAATACACAAATCAGTTTTAAAAGTATTTATTTTTTCCTCGTAAAGAACATGGTGATAGGCAGTTGCTGGCGCTGTCTTTTCATTTGATTCAGGAGGTTTTTATACACTTCTGTGTTGCCATCAAGAGCATTTCTGAACTGCAAAGAGCAAATCATTTGTGGGTCCCGTTCTTCAAATGATGACTTAAGCTCTTTAGCTAACTGTAAAATGGTGGTGAGGCGCTTGAGAGTTAGGCCTTGTTCTTCTTCGTGTGGTCGATCCTCCTCTTGTTCTTTCTCTTCCTCACTCGCTGACTTGGTTATTTCGGCCAGATCTTCATCAGTCAGTGGTTTTGAGTAGACCTCGAGCAGCTCAATGACATTGTCGGAAGTCATGTCATCAAAGCCTTCTCCTCCTAGCTGTTTTTTCACCCTAACTGCCTCATCAACCGCAGAGTGATGAATTTCTTCGGTAGAAAAGCCCTCGTATCCATGGACCACTTCTGGCCACAGTCTCTTCCAGCAGGCATTGACAATCTCCTTCTTCATGTCCTTCAGTGCTCTCTGTACAGTCACCAGGCACGATGTGATGTTATAATTCTTCCAGTAGAACTTCAGGGAAAAGTCTTCGTCCATTTCCATGGCATCGACAATGTGTTGCAGGGCGTTCTTAGTGTACAGTGCCTTGTAGGCCTGGATAACCCCTTGATCCATTGGCTGAATCAGTGGTGTCATATTTGCCAGCAAGAACTCTACTTTGACCCCTTGGAAGGAAAGATCCATGGGATGACCATTGTCCTGCTGCTGGCATTGTCCAGCAGTAAAAGTGCTTTGAACTCAAGGCCCCAGAAGAAGTAGAAGGCGCAGATAGCTTTTGGGACATAACGAAGGGCTTTACTACCCACAAAAAGCTCATCAAAACACGTTGATGCTGAAAGAGCGAGACGCTGGCTAACACAAAACGGAACGACGCTCTTCGCTTAGGTCATCAACACCCAGGTTTCTATAATTAGCCGTGCGCTCTGATTAGCCATCGGCCAATGGCAAACGAAGAAGCATGTACTCTACCAAAAAAGCCCGCAAACCAGCGGAAAAGCCTCAATATTAGACCAATTTAATCGAAAACCTGCAATAGAGTGAAGGCACGAAATTTGAGGCGCGATATGGTGAGGGATCACTGTATACACACATATATGTATATATATATTGTTTTTGCAATACATATGGCAGTTTCATGACAGGAATGTAGCATAAGAAATATAATACTTTGAGCATCAAGCTAGATGCTGGGAAATAATTTTACCGTTCAAAAAATGAAATTAACTACAACAACAACAAAACATACAGTATGTGAAATATAATTAAGTTAATAAATTGTGAGCTAATTTTAGTTATGTGGCTAACTAGAAAAACCCCCCAATAAAAACAGTAATAGTCACTTAGCAGATAATTAGTGTTAGCTAGCTATGTATTGTTTATTAGTTATTTTATATTCTTTTGTGTATATGCATGCTGAAAAACTAGAGAGAGCATCGATGAGTACCAAGTGTCTCTAAGGAACACAAGGACCAGAAAACGTGAAGTTATTAGTTTAATAGGCACGATGGTTATTGTGATCCAATGATTTGAACTGCGTTGTCAGTGTGCTGTATGTTTCTTAAATAGATCTCATAGTAGTATAGCTGTACGCCGGGGGAGACGGAGGGAGGTGTGGAGAGACAGCGTTTGGCGACGAGGGGCTGTTGGAAGACAGAGGAGGAACAGGTTGCTCCCCCGGCCTCCCTGCAGTTTGTAATTATCCGTTCTCCTCTCACCAGTGCTAGCTGCCAAAATGGGCCAGTATAGGACAGGTGTCCTTCCAAAACGCCTTGGCCATCATTTTCAACACCACATCCTTCTCATCCTGTGCTGTTTGACAACCAAAATCTTATTTGGCCAAATAAGATATCACTGCAAGGAGTTTTCCCAGATTGGTACAGCTATGCCTTTTTCTTCATCCAGAATATGAAGGAAGTGTTTGCCAAAAAAATATGAAAAAATAATAATAATTCTCATTAATGCAATTTGCAGTAAAATGGAAATGACTAAATGAATTGAAGCTTAATGAATTCACTACGTGAACGTGATAAAACGTTATTTACTTATCTGAGCTAATGTATTCAGAACACAGTAACTGAAGATTGTATGAAGAAATCAATTGGATTGAAAAAAAAAAGGCACATTTCATGACAATTAAAGCAACCCAGTTTTAACGTTAACTTGTTTAAGGCAGACTGTTTCTTTATTTCATGACTAAACTTAACCCTGGAAAACCCAGACCACCTTGTGATAGGTAAATACAGTGAGCTCCCTCAATATCGCGGGTTCAGGGCATCGCGGATTTTCAAATTTTGATTCGTGGAATTTTTTGGCTTTCGCAGGACTCTGGAATATAAAATAGAAAATAATTTTTTAAAAAAATGTTAATTCAAACATTAAAAGAACATTTAAATTAAAATAAAACAGTATGCACTGTATTTCATCAGCGGATGAATACACAATGGCGGTGTACGCCACTTCTGCTTGAGCTCGTAAACCAGCTGTAAACAGGAAGTGACCTCATCGGCAGTAAGTATGCATGTAGAATTTTATATGTTGTTAAAATGACGTATGTTTGAAAGTCGAGTGAAGAAAGTGTTTAAGAGCATAGGACGTGTTTATAAGAATGTGAAAAAGGTTAATAAGAGAGTGGGAATGGTTTAAAAAAGCCTTAATATATGTATAAATAATAAAACCAGGTGGAAAAGTAAGGTGATCACAAGGGAGCGCTAGGATTGGCTAGGGAGGTTGTAAACAGGAAGTGACCTCATCGGCAGTAAGTACTCATGTAGAATTTTATATGTTGTTAAAATGACGTCTGTTTAAGAGTGTAGAAAGTGTTTAAGAGCATAGGACGTGTATATAAGAGTGTGGGAAAGGTTAATAAGAGAGTGGAAATGGTTTTTAAACTCTTAATATATATAAATAAATAATAAAATTAATGTGACGGCTCTATTTCGTGGATTTCACGAGGGGGGCCGAACGTAACCCCCGTGATAGGCAGGGGTTCACTGTATCTCCATTGGATACAATGATGATCCAGGCTCAGTTAACACAAAAACAGGTGTGTGTGTGTTTTTTTTTTTTTTTAATTAACCCTTTTCTACTACATGTTATGAAATGGTCCTTATGAGACCTCCTGGGATGTCCACTAATGTCCACCAACCAATGAGTGGGTTGATTATAAGAGTGAAATAAAAGTTAGGGTCAAATATGACCCCAGGGGTGACACAGGGTTAAATTATCAGCTTTTACTGCACATGACACGCTTACACCTGAACCGTGAGCTTAATGTGTTTTCGTAAATATCTGCCTCAAAGTACAGCACACATGTAGAATTGCGGACGTGGTTTAGGATACAGTGTGGTTTACTGTCATCTATAAAGAAAACTTCATTGTGGCTTTAATGTTAAGTGAAATCATGGGTGTTGATTCAGTCTAAGCACGGGGAAAAAAGGGTTACGCATTTCTTGAGTGTATAAATCGCATGAAAGGTGGCGTTTGTAACATAATGTGTTTCTAAGCACAATAATAACGATAATAATAATAATAATAATAATAATAATAATAATAATAGTAATGAACCATATAAAAACCAATTTAAAGTAGTAAAAACGTAAATGTGTCCACATTTAAACACATTTCAAATTCAATATAGGAAGTAACTCATTTTAGTTGAACTTTCCCAGGTGAATTTTTTTTCCCAATTTGGTCGCCTGCTAATATAACCCCCCCCCCCCCCCACCAGCAACCTGCCACTAATGTGCTTCCCTCGAATACACGTGAAGCCGTCCTAAGTCATCTTTTCAAATTGTATGCTCATGCTCGGTACAGTGGTAGCTCAGGGGTAAGATGTTGGACTACTGATCGGAAGGTCGCGAGTTCAGATCCTACTCCAAGCTGCTACTGCTTGAGCAAGGCCCTTAACCCTCAACTGCTCAATTCCATAAAATGACATAAAACGTAAGTCGCTCTGCCAAATGACGGAAAAAGTAAAAAAAAAATGTAATGTTGTGTCACAGGTCAGAGAATCGCACTCAAAAGCAAGCGCTATTCACCCTCTTCTACATACGTGAGCTCACAGTGCTTGGCTGATGGGGAGAGCGCGTACGCCCCAGTTTAGCTCTGCTGAAGACAGGACAAACCCTTTTTTTTCTCCCACACATAAAAGTTTATGAAGGTTTAGGGTTGAGGTAAACTTACAGCTTCATTTCTTTTGTTTTGTTTGAACTTATACGTCTTTATTTGAGCCTTTGTTCTTTTTGCACTCAATTCAGCATTAATGTGTAAAGAGCGGTGGGGTTAAAAAAAAAAAAAGATGGACAACAACAGGCGACTTGGAGGCCAGAGTGCAAAGCTTGCGTCAGCGTGAATATTGGGCATTAACCTCCCTTGTAGACGTGACGTTTTATCCACCTCTATCAGCTTGTACATGCAGTGAGTGCTGCAGTCTTTGTGTGTAATCTCGGTTAATCCCGGTTCACACAGAACGCCAGCCTAATCTAACGTAGAGGTTAGACTGGAATATTCAGAAACGCTTCTTTATTCGTCGTAAATTCAACTTTGGAGTGTCTGTAAAAACAACTAAGGTGAATGTGAATGAAGCTCTACTTCAGTAGCTCTTGTTCATCTTATCTGGATGTAGTGTTTTATCATAAAGCTGCATTAAGCCAGTCATGGTTAATCCCCGCAATTCTGGTCACAATAAGAAGCACGTAGAGAGTGATGTAATCACGGATTGCAGCAGCGTTGCTCATTGGGAATTAAAATAGATTGCCCCAGATCTCACACATTTTGTCCCGGGACGTCGTCTGACACTCCCACATGAGCCGCTGTTTATGAACAGACAGGGACTTTACCCAGCGTGGGTTCCTGGCCCTCTAACGTTGGGCTTGGCAATGATCTGCGCTCTGTTCCGATGCCGTGTGAATAGGAAAGCGTGTCCTACATCGCACCACGTGAATTAATTAACATAATGAAAGGGCCGTGCCTTGAGGGGGAGTGGGTTCATTTATTGTAGCGAAAACAGATCTGAAACTAAGCTATTGCCAGGAAAAGGTTTTAAAATTTTTATTTATTAATTAATTTTTTTAGGTACCTGAGAAATGCTTTCCAATGACTGTTTGCTATCAGGCTGTAAGTATGAAATCCTCTTTTGCGAAAGAAATCAATATACACACTAGGCGCAGTACCCTTGCAGTTTTGAGCAAAATAAAGGGATTATTAAAAAAAGGTGACAAAACACTCCTGCGAATGGGCCTCTGCATGCCACGTCATGTGACTTAAATTTTCATTTCAATTTGGCTTTGTCGAAATAGTACTTTTCTCAAATTGTCTGAAGATTTCCAGAAAATATTTTTGAAATTCACGTGCATCCATTACTTTTATTTTGGTTCAAAATTTTAAATTGCGCATTAAATTGCATCTGTTGTTTTGAAATTCTCAAATTCAACTCAAACCTCTTGTATTGGTAGCTGTCATGAATCTGCCTGTACTGCATGCGCTTTCGTGGCAGTTAGGACAACCACGCGGAACGCATCTGTAGTGCACCCATTTTTAGGCGCTCCGAAAAACGGTGCACATCGTGCAGAGAGCGCACAACCGGACCGCCAACGGCGCATTCAACGTCACCTGACTGTAATGAGACGCAGGTGCGGCTCATTAACTATAGACTATTTAAGACTCTCGCATTCGCATATCCATATATATTGCTAAGCCTCTGATATTCTGACTGCCATTTTGTGTATTACCGGTTTGTTTTCTCGTTTTCGGTTTTTGTCTTGCCCTTGTCTGCCCCGCTCTGATTTCTGGATTTTCGACCTTGGACTGTGTACTTTGGATATTGCCTTTGCCTTGCCAGCCTTTGCCCGCTCACATATTCGAGTTATTTCCTGCCTGTTTTTTGACTACGAGTTTGCCTGCCGTAGTTCCAACCTGTTTGTTTATATTACTAGTATTAGCATTAAATATATATATATTCGGTTATCTGCGCATGCATCCTGCCTCGCCTCCTCACCCTGACAGTAGCGCACATTTAACGGAATTTTTGTAGAAATCCAGATATCAGAAGTCTAGTTCATTTTCAGAGGGTGCTAGTTGGACATTTACCACTTCAACCAGTGCTATCTTAGCACTCTTGACTGATCCATTTCATAAATGTAATGCAAATATGCAAATATGAGCATAACTGCTGTGCCACAATCTTATGATACAGGAGAGGCTTGATTTTGGCCTGTAGTTTTTTAATCAGGCATTTGATAACTGCTAGTTTAAAAGATTTAGGTACACGGCCTGTGCAAAAGGAAGAAGTGATTATTCTTAATAGAGTTTAACCCTTTATAGGGCACTAATTGAAATACTTGAAAATTCAAAATTTCAAAGATGTAGACACACTTTAACAGTGGTTATCGCTTGTCATTTTTGAAAATCCAAATTGAATTATGGTCTCAGTGTGTATACATTCTAATATATATACATACATACATACATACATACATACATACATACATACATACATACATACACACACACTACCAGTCAAAAGTTTTAGAACACTCCACTTTTTCCAGTTTTTTATTGAAGATTATGCAGTTTAGAAGTCATAGTAAGTAATCAGGAAAAGTTGGAACACCTGTAAGGAATTGATTATTAATTATTATTGATTATTGCTGGATTAACCTCCATTGCTGCAGAACAGCTTTAAATTGTTAACCCATTTTGTGTTCCCTGAAAAAAAGACCTTTTTGTATAATTCTGTAATGTACATTATTTTTCAGTTTTGGGTAACCTTACCTTTTTTTTTAACCTCTGGCAGTTCACCACTTACCTTTGTCCCATTTCACGCAATTCATTGGACTTGAATGACTTGAATTGCAAGAAATAACTGGGAAAATTGGGGTGTTCTAAAACTTTTGACCAGAAGTGTGTGTGAGTGAGTGTGTGTGTGTGTGTGTGTGTGTATATATATATATTTATATATATATACATACATACATATACATATACATACATACCGGTATATATATATATATACACACAGTGGCACATAGGGAGCCATTTTGGATGTCCTTTGAAGTTACCAATTATGGTTCAATAAAGGGTTAATTGGTTGTTTCACTTAGGATCTGTTTGAAGACAGGTGCATGTACGTAACCTAGTGCACAAGTTGATGATTTTGATGAGGAAATGTCTCTTGAAGAGGAGATATTTTTATCTTGCCATCTACTGTCTGCTTTTAAAATACCGGTAATAGTCTGAATCTTTTATCTAATTCTTTAAGCTTTCCTCCAGTACTGAATAAAACTCTAGCTTTATTTCTGTTAGTCTGGTTTCTTTTTGCTTTTCTATAGCTAACAGTGCTCTCCCCCAATGCAATTTGGAATACGACCAATTTAGTTCACATTTTCAAGCGACCTGATTTAAGATGAGCATGTGTTTGTCTCTCTCCAATTACTTTTCTCTTAAGAAGCGTCTACATGATCTACAGCGTAGCAATATACAGCACGTCCCAGAAGTCTGGATCCATATGCACAAATTTGTTCGAATACACATATTATACCAAACGCTCAAATTGCCAGCTTTGGATTTCATGACACTTGTGTACATGTGTAAACTGAATACAATAATGTTAAACCTTGCTTGATGTGTCAGAGAGGCTGTTGTTACATGCAGAGATGAGCTCCTTTTACAGTATAACGTTCATGCAAGCAAAAACGCCTTTGGATCCAGACTTTTGGGACAAGCTGTATGTGCACAAATTAAAAGTTTGCATAAAGGAGGTGGATGGAAACTTCTCACGAAGTCTCGCTTTCATTCCCTGTGTAATGTGGGGGCTCTGCTCTTGATCCCCAATCCCCAGTTTGCCACTCTGTCCTCTCTCGCCCAGGTGTTGATGAACAGCAGCATGCTGGCATCTCGCACTACATTAGGTTCCCACATTAGCCAACCTGCGCTAATGCATTTCTTGTGCCACATGTCGCCACGCATGACCGCCTGCTGAAAATGATTCCTTGATAGCGCCACTTAATAAAGGATGTTGTTCTCTGCCTGGCTCACCCCCCCCTCCACACACACACACGCGCACTGTAGTTTCAACAGCAGGATTATCTCTGTTGTTTTACGGCTGCGTCCGAATCGTTGGCGCCGCCTCCCTGCGGATTACAGGCACCCGTTACTTGCTCACCTGTTCCAGCAGTCGCATGGTTCCTGGCTCAGTGTTTCCCAGGGATCCCTTAATAATGTTGCACAATAGAGGGTGTGTCCCTGCTGACACCCAACACAAAAGGTGTGCCCCCATCTCAAAAAAAAAAACAAAACAAAAAAAAAAAACGCCCCTCCCTGCAACCCTCTCAGCCAGCTTTCATTTTGTTCTCATTCAAGGTGGGCATCACCTCAGCCTGACAAGCCGTGCGATGCAGCCTGACTCGAGCATGAGGGCTCGGAGCGGGGCTGCGAAACACGAACGAGAGTGGGAGAAATAGAGAGAAGCCCCAGGACAATAGAAGCACCTGTAGTAAGGGGGCAATGCACAAGGCTCTGTCCGATAGCCTCCGATTGAGTGTCCCTAAACCCCCTTTTGAAAGATTAGCAGGCGCAAGGTCAATCCGGAGGCCCTGCTAGACCTGGGAACGCCCCCTCTGGACACATAATGTGCTCATGGTGCTCGTGTCAGAGCGAGTGGTCACACTTCTGCGTCAAGCCGATCTTTATTGTCTAGGAGGGAGAGCAGAATAGCGGAGGTGTAGCGCAAGAGCTCAAGCCGCCGGACCGCCGGCCCATTGTCCCGGTGTGTGCGGCTGGCCCCGGAGCGTACGCGCCGCATATAATTGCTTTGAGTTGTTTAACAAGATAATAGAGGGGCCGTATCGTGTCTTGAAGAGGGAAAGAAAAACCTCCTTTGGAACGCGGATGAAAAAAACACGCCGAGCGTTCGACGACGGCCGAGCGGATTACGTTACACATTAACAGCTTTTCCATTAAGTCACCAGCCGTCTCCATGGAGACCCTTTCTCCCGAGACTCTGTGGAAACGGATGGGTTGCTGTACATGTGTGTGTGTGTGTGTGTGTGTGTGAGTGAGCGAGGGAGAGCGTGTTGACCCGAGTGCGAGTCGTTCAGGGGGAAGAGGGAAAAAAAAATCTTCTCAGACTTCTCAGTCTTTTAGTGTGTTTACAGGCCAGATGGACGTAACGAGCGCACTCGCTCTCTGCTTTGCGTCTGACTCTAATTAAGACCGCTAATTAGATGACTTTGTAGGTGTCGGATCAGGCTGAAGCGCATGAGCCGACACAAATGCTGGAGGATAGGATAAAAGATAAAAGGCAGGTCTAAGTGAATAGTCCTAATCTCTGGCTGTCTGCAGCATATGTGTGATTAACAGGGACACATTTCTGTGTTTCTGGACTGAGGAAATAAAAAAAAAATAATAATAAAAAAAAATAAAAAACCCTGAGTCTGAGCTGTTATGATGAAAGAGGTTGAATTCTGTCAGTGAACGTGTAAAACGCATGACTGTGTGTCAGTTCCAAACACTGACGTCGATATAGTGAATTTCATATATAGTGGGAAATGAATATAAATAAGTGAAAGCGTATTCATGTTAAAAACAGTACGCATATACTGTATTATACAACATATTAATTTCTGAGCTCCGCCAATGGCGAGTCAAAGTACAGCATGTACAGGATGTTATGTGTGGGGACTGTGATGCAAATCATGAGGAAATGGGTGGATATGAAAGTTCCACTGATTTAAAGAAGGGGAAAAGTAGATAAAGAGAAATAACAGAAATAGAATGAATAATGTCGAAAACAGAAACGATCAAATAACTGGCTTGTGTAGAATTCATAAAATGAAGGAATAAATCAAAGTAAAAAAGCAGCGCCATGTTCCTATATGTGCTACTTTACATTTTCTACCTTTTTTCCTGTCTCTTTCTCTCATTTCTTTGACGATCTTAATATATATAATGTGTGTGTGTGTGTACATATATATATATATGTATGTATATGTATATGTATATGTATGTATATATGTATATATGTATATATGTGTGTATATACGTATGTATGTGGAGATGTGTGTACATACACACACACACACACACACACACACACACATATATATATAAAAAAATTATTTTTTCGCATTTGAAACAGAAATGGCGTATAACCACAGAGCATATTATACGTGCGTATGAGCGGGAACGGCGTCACTAGCGCTTACATTTGAACTAAAAACTTCGTTTGTGGACGCCATTTTTATATCGTCTTTACGAATTGTTATTATTTGTGTGAGAGTTATTTTACTGATACTGAAAAGAAGTAAACACCTATTTGGTAAGTAATTATTTAAGAAAACTTTGATCTAAATATATAAAATTCTTTTCGCGTTGGAAACGGAAATGACGTACAACCACTATTTGTTGAAAATTAAAATTGGGAATTAACAAACTTATTTTATAAACACTGCATTTTATTTTTTTCCCTTGCACTCAGTGAGCGAAGTTAGTATACTGTATATATAGCTAGTACATATATTATTCATATAGTCATCATTTAAAAAAAAATCTTTAAAGTATTAGGTTAGGAAATGAATAATGAACTTGTAAGTGGTCGCAATAAATTTAATCGAACAAACAATATATAGATATGATCGAAAAATAAAGGAACGTCTTACCAAAGTTGCCCGTATGCCATTTTATGCAGCACTCACGCAGCACAATGAACAGCAACTCAGTTGATTATACTTTCTGAAAGTTTTTCTGGTTTCTAAGGTATTTGGATGGCTGTTTTTTTTGTTGGTTTTTTTGTTTGTTTTTTTACCAAAAGTACCAAAAGTATTGAAGCTGACCAAATGCATTAAAAGTTGTGGCAATGTATAGCAACAGCTTCTAACAGATCTTTTTCTACTACATGACTTTAATATATAGATTTGAATTACGAGGGTGAGTTGGAGAAAACTGTGCAATGAAAGTTAGAGAAACAGTATGTTCAGTTCGTATTCGTGAACTAAAATGTATTACTGGTCAGTTTTCCTCAATGTACCTTAAACCTGGTGCAGGTTTCTAGCACCTAATTGCGACACACAACACAAAATGAAGAATTGAAAGGACTCCCTTGCGTAAAATGGAATTAAATTTTGTACTTTAGGTCAGGTTTCGAGATTTTGCTTTTATTTTATTTTAATATTTCATAATAATCCCCCACCATGCAACCCCATCTCCCCAGTCTCCTCTAACGTTGTTGTATTTCTACTCTGTTTAAATAAAATAATATAATTT
>JAQLOM010000034.1:22344364-22356035 GCA_030068315.1 Chrysichthys thysi
CATACACGATAAAGCAGATACAGGGCAGACAAGGGTTAGGCAGATACTCAGGGATCCAGAAACAAAACAGGTCATACGCAGAATAGCAAATCAGATAAGTAACGCTCGGCAATGACGACTCAAGGTAACGGCAATGCTTCGCGACGGGAGTTTGTGAGCTAGTCCTTTTTATTCCTGTCTGTTAAGTGAGTTCAGCTGTCGCTGATTGTCCGAAAATGGAGTCCAGTCGTGTTGCCAAGTGCTCACTAAACCGACGGGTTGCCAGGGTTTGAAAAATCCTGCAGACCGTAGCCAGAGGGTCTGCAGGTTGCAGGGCGGATTCCTGACATTAACCCTCTACGTCGTGTTCCAGTCAGAGAGCAGCTCCCTGGGTAGGCTGCATTTTTCGCGCGAACTCCGATTTTGAAACTTTTTTTAAGCAAATTGTTGAAATACTATCCGACCACATTCCATATGAATGAAGATGAATGTGAATATTAAAGGCAAATAGAGCAACCAGATGGATTCAAATGAAGCAACTTGATAACCACTTGAGGTAACTTTGCTAGTTAGACTTATCCAGTTGTTTATTCAGTGACCAGTAGTGTAGATGTTCGTTAATTCATCCCCAGGTAAGCTGATAAACTAGTGAACGACGAGGAATGAACACGTGTCCCATGATAACCCAAGTCTCGATTAAAGTGCTGCCCAGAGAGACAGGATATATACAGACGACTCAAGCTCATGAGTAAATAGAAAAGTCATTTAGTTTAAGACACACACATTACACACAGTACAGTCCAGTGCATCAGTACTTAAATAACAGCAGAGGACATGTAGGGACAAATGCCTCTTTACACACACACACACACGCACACACACACACACACCATATCAGCACTTTTCACACAAATCTGCTGCTCACACAATTCTATTCTTTCATTCAATAAACACAGTGATTTGAAACAGAAATGGAATGTGCCTTTGCGTGTGACTCCCTGAACAGCAACACACACACGCACACGCCGCTCACGCCACTCAAATGTAACACACAGCAGTGCGTAATTCATTCAACTCTCTATTTTGACTCTATTCCTCTCTTTCGTTCTCTCGGTGGCCGTGCGCCAGGCACGCATCAGTCTCGTCGTTCGTCCACGGCGCTGTCTGAGTGGCTGTGAGCCAACACGCGCTCTCTCCTTCCATCTGGTGTCTCCTCACTGTCTCCATCCAAACTCTTAACCATTACACCCAACAGCAGGAGAGACAGAGAGAGAGAGAGAGAGAGAAAGAAAGAGAGAGAGACAAAGGAAAGGGTCGGCAGGAGACGAAGGGAGAGACAGGATATCTGGGGGAAAGAAGGAGAGACAGTGAGAGAGAAAGTGATGAAATGAGAGTGGAGAGCGAGAGAGGGACGGCAGAGCGTTCCCCTTCATCGTAAAGTCACTTTGATGCATTTCTAATCCAGAGGGGGACTCCTGACCCCTGAACCATTGCTCAGTGGTGCAGGGTTTCTATTTTACAGCAGGCACTCTCCGGGGCAGCCGTGTTCCATGACGTGGGGGCTGTAATAACTGTCCGTCCGCCCCTCGTCCACGCCCTTGTGCTGTTTGCTCAAGACGAAAAGTCTCAGTCCCTCACGCATGTACAGTCCAGCTCTCCCTCCGACAAAAGTGCATTTGATTAGGTCCTGAATACGGACACGCCGGTGCAGTCGCACAAACCGCGCGGCCACGTCGATCAAGCTCCCAGCCTGGAACGTCAAGTCCACACTGTGTACAGTCCATGTTCTGTTTCTATCAACAATATTATTCCTGTTTCGTCTCCCTTGATGTGCCGTCATTAGCTGAAGTTCTTCTGTGTTTTAGGAAAAGCTCTCGTTCTTGGGGACGTAGTCCCAGCTGTCACGCTCAATCTTCTCCTTTTTCTCTTTCAACCTCCGCTCGAAGAAGCCAAACTGTATGTGGGGAGGGGGCCGACGACAAAGACAGTGGTTACATGCAAAGGTTTTCATCAGTCTGAATCAACTACTTTCAGAACAAAATGTCATTTAATATATTTCTCTTCCCGTTCGTGCAGTTATATAGTCAGCCAATAACACAGCAGCAGTGGTTTCTGAAATACTCAAACCAGGTCGTACAAATGCAAATGTCCATGCCATGATCAGAGTCACAGAGATCAGGCTTTTTCTCCCTTCTGATGTTTGATGTGAACATTAACTAAGGCTCTTGGACTGTATCTGTGATTTTTTTCCCTCTCCATTGCAGTGCTGCGAATTCATTGGCTGACTAGGTAACTGTGTGAATACATGCAAGACAACATGAGTGAAAGAATGAATGTAAACAAACAAACAAATAAGAAACACTTGAAGTCGGAAACTGGGCTCAAAGGAAATCTTCCTCACCTTCCAGAGGCAGACGACCAGCATGCCAAAGATGATCAGGCCCAGACACAAACTGAGCCCGATAATCAAGTACGCCACGAATGGTGGCAGCTTCTGGCTGCTGTGTGCTTCTAGCTTCACCTGTAAAGGTGCAGAGGTTAAAGGTCAGCCAGGTCTTGAAAACCAAACCAATACAAATATCTGTGTAATCTCAAAAGTCCACAAAAAATTGAGTGCAGTATCTTTATGCCATCAGTTGTGAAACATGTTATTTAGGAGTACACAACTAAACAGGAAGTCCAGTGCTTTGGATGGAAGCTCAAAATGGCCGTTGCTGACTCAAAACTGATGTTCTGGCCTTGAATGAAGCTCTCAGTGAGCTTCTACCAAGTTAAATGATCACAGTCATGACCTGTTTTGTGTGCCTAAACATCGGAAAATACCGCAGCACAGAATATGGCAATGACAATGGCAATGATGGACTAAATGAAATCTGATCAACCTCATTTTATCTTATCATTCTTACAGGTAAAATCCTGGGAAAAAACACTGGTGCACTTACCACAGCAGTGATGTCGTCACTCATGATGATTGTGGAGTTATCCTTGACTGGTGATGTGACAGCAATGATACTGTTCATCTGCATTATAGCATGTCTCCCCTAAACAAGAGGGAAAAGAATGACATTTCAGTATAATGTTTTAGGTTATATTGTTTGAGTTAGCATTGAATTTGAGTTAGTGCTGCATGGGATTCAGTGTTGAGTGTGAATTAGTATTGGATTTGAGTTAGTATTGAGTTTAAATTAGTGATGAAATGCATTCATGTTGGATTTGAGTTAGTGTCGGGTTTGAGTAAATGTTGCGTTTGAGCTAGTGTTAGGCTTTAGTTGGTGCTGAGTTTGAGTTCAACTTGAGATTGAGTTGGTCTTGAGTTTGAGTGAATGTTGCATTTATGTAAATTTCAGTTAGTGTTGATTTTCAGTTAATCTTGAATTTCAGGGAATTTAAATCTGCTACATTGCATCACTACCAGTGGCTAGAAAATTAGTGTTGAATGTGAATTAGTGTTGAGTTCATTTTAAGTTTGAGTTAGTGCTGAGTTTGACTTAATCATGAGTATGAATTCATGTTGAGTTTGAGCTTTACTTACAGCTGAGTTTGAGTTAAACTTGAGTTTGTTTGAGTAAATGTTGCAACAGTGTTAACATTGGCTTTGAGTTAGTGTTGAGTTTGAGTTATTGCGGAATTTGAGTTAGTACTGATTTTGGTAGTGCTGAGTTTGAATTAGTGGTTTGAGTCAGTGTTGAGTTTGAGTTCATTTTAAATTTCAGGTACTAGTAATTTTGAGATAATCTTAAATTTAGTTAATTGAGTTAATCTAGAATTTGAGTTCGTTTAAATCCACCAGCTAGAATCACTACAACTCACTTGAGTTCGTGTTGGATTTGGATTAGTGTTGAGTGTGAGTTTATTTTAAATTTCAGTTAGTGTTGATTGAGTTAATCTTGAATTTGAGTAAATTTAAATCCAGTAGCTGGCATCACTAAAATGACTTGAATTAGTATTGAATTTATGTTTTAGTGCCAAGTTTGAGTTAGCCATAAGTCTAGTTCATCTTAAGTATGAATTAATGTTGAGTTTGAGTTAATGTTGAATTAGTTGAATTTGAGTGATGAACCTCTACACCCGTGTGATGTGCACTAATGCTTACGGGACTGATCTGAAGAACAGCAGGGTTGAGCTCCACCTCGATATTGATGGTGACCTCTTTGCCTATGTCCATGTTTCCGAAGCTGCACTGGATAATCATGCAGGCTCCGTCTGCTCGAACACAAAACTGCAGAAGGACAAAGTAACAACAGCTGTATGTATAACCGACACCTTCTTATTTGAGACAAGTGTGTTGGTGTGTATTGCCAAAGGCAGAGCTTTACCATTGTACGCTTGGTGATTTTTGACATGTAGAACACCAAGTCTTTATAAAAGGGAGCTTTTTGTACATCACAGTCTTCCTTCAGGGGCCAGCTGCTGTTCTTCACATGGCACTGGCCTTGAGTTGTCTGCAAGATTAAATAAGATGTCGATAAATTGCTTGTGATTTGTGAAAAACGCATTTTCTTGTCTATTTTTAGTGCATTGTTTCACAGTGTAGTCTTGAACAGGAAGTTTACTTCCTGTTCGTGCTCTAGCGTTGGCCTGTTTGCATCTGAGTTTCGTCTTTCATACTTGGGGTCTACGTTGTAATAAAATAACAGAACCTCAAGTTCTTGTATATCCTGTGTACTATTTTCTGATTTATGATTGCGTATGAGGACAAGCACGTAATGTCCAATACTGTGTACATGTAATGGAGTTCAAGTTAGCCTTTGTTGGCCTCTTGAGCAAGGGACCTAAACTGCTCAGCTGTGCACTTTGACTGGACACGGTCTCAGCTGTAAATCACTACAGTATTTGGCAAATAAGGGAACTGTACAGTGCAAGTACTTGGACCCCTGCTGCCTGTAGCAATCTTGATTCTTCCAGTGGTTTGTGGTTATGGTTCTGCATTACTGATTGGAGAGCTGTGAATTTAAATCCCAGAGATGCCGTGCTACGCCCTTGAACTTGGCCCTTGTTCCCTTTGGGCCAAATAAATTCCAAGTTCAAATGCCAAGTAAATTCTTAATTCAGTCCAACTAAATTTCATATAAACACACACACACACATCCTCCCATCTCTTCCTCATATAAATTACAACCACCGACAAGGACCAGCTCTAAATTTAGTGCATCGAGGTTCCAGATGTAGCTTTCAAAACCAGACAGGATTATACGATCATCTCCCAACTCACCTGTAAATCTGTGACTCGGATCAGTCTGTCCGGATACGGAACCAGAACCTGAGGAATATCTATTTCCACTTTGGCATCGAGCGCTTTACTGGGACCGAGGTTCATCACCTGTAAGTTACAGAACATGTGTTGGGTTAAATCATCCTTTTTTAGTATCACTTTGGAATCACCATGGTATTGCGAATGAGTGACTTCATTGTGCTGCAGTGTTTTTTTCTTGATAAACATGAAGACTTTCAGGGACCCTGGGTGTTAGAAAGGACTATAGTATTACAATTCTAGCAACTGGAGAGAAAAGCCAATCTGTGTGAAGTACATGTGTCCAGCCAGTTAGACAGGCTGGACCATGGAAAAGTAGCCCCGCCTCCAATCCCGGTGCCACGCTCTTTGGAGGAGGCGGTAGCCCCTTTCTCGCCCCATGTGGAGGTGCACAGACGTGAACGGGGCCCACTTTTAGCATCTGTTGGGACTTTTGTTTAAGTGAATAAAAACAATTTATCTGCTCGTTCATCTTATCTTCCTATCGCCAGAGGCGAGCTACTTTTTTATTGCCCACCCTGTATACCTTTATAAGGCTACTAACCTGCCAGTATCAATATTACACACAATAATTAGCAAGTGTTCTTTTCAACCTCTGTTCACAATTCAAAAGCCCTGATAGAAATCACGCCCTTTTTCATTTCTAGTAGTCCATTACAGTTTTACAAGGTGCTAATAATGAATAGTTACCTCTTGATATAATGTTTTTCATGGGGTTTGTTTATTAGTTGGGCTAAGCAGGATTGCGTAAAAACTACTGGCCTGATGTTCCTGAAACTTGGTGGCAGAGTGTAGCATGGGTCAAGGAACAGCCTATTAAATTCTGGGGTGGATCTGAGTCGAGGGGCGGTTCGGGCGAATTTCAATTTCCATTCGCTTACACATTTGGGCTGGGTGAAGGCAAGGGGTAGCTCAGGTGGTTAAGACGTTGGACTACTGATTGGAAGGTCGGGAGTTCAAATCCAAGCACCACCAGCTGCCTCTGTTGGGCCCCCCTTAAGCAAGCCCCTTAACCTCAAAATGCTCAGTTGTATAAACGAGATAAAAATGTAAGTCGCTCTGGATAAGGGCGTCAACCAAATGATGGTAATGTAATGTAATGTAATGTAAAATCTGTGCTCAACAATGCAATATATCTTAAATTCCAGCAGATGGCAGTAAAGTTCATTAGTGACAAAACATAGCCAATGTAGAAATACAATGGCACCATGGGAAATGGAGTTGCAAATCCAGACTTAGAAAGTGGCTGCAGTTGTAGATTTGCACATCATAAAAGTGTTGACTTTTGTCCTTGACTATTGCTGGAGGTCTGCTCTCTCTGAGAACCATTTAGTTCCTATAAGTTTTTTAGGCCTTAAAGCTCTGATAGGTCACACAAGTTCCTTCTTTAGAAGCATAAACATTGCATGCATTTTACTGGTGAAAAACATACAGAAAAAGTGAACTGAAGGGTCGACTGACTGGTTCTGTGGTGCGCTGTGGTGTGGTGTGGTGCATGGTTCAAAATTATAATTCCTGGCAAAAAAAAGAGTTCAGTACCTTAAATGTGTAATTAAGCTTCTGGCTGTAGCAGTCGACTGGCATCAGCTCTGGTTCCCCAAATATGAATGATGTTGGAGAAACAAATCTGTACAGTAAAGACAGCGAGAGCATAGGAATGAGTGCTGTTGTTCTGCTCCTCAATAGATTACTATGTTACACAGTATACATTTTATTAACATGCATTATCATGTCACACCCGGCTGTTTTTACTTCATCTATCAATTTGCTCTGGTGGTCAGGCTGTCATGTCTCCGATTACACACTATGGCCTTTACCTTTGTTCAAAATGCCATCAGTTGTCTAATTTCCATGCTTTATTGATACACACACCAGATGCTAACCCAAAATGGTTGCATTAAACTTATTACTTCAATTTAAATCCAAATGAACACAGTAATGGCTTCTGATGACTCCGCCCCTTTCTCTTCTGAGTACAGGTAGTCCGCAAGTTACGATGGAGATGCGCTTTGCCACACCCATCGTAAGTCGAAAATATCGGATTTCGAACCAGTTTGTTGAACCACTTAGCCTAGCTTGGGTATCTCAGCCTAGCTTAGCCCAGCTTAGCCTAGCTAGCTTAGTCTAGTTTAGCCTAGCCTGCCCAGGAGTCTTTTCCTGTAGAAGCCATAATTTTTAATTAAAATGAGCTCTTGAAGCACACAAAAAATGCAGTAATGTATTGTACAGTACATCGATACAGAAGGTAACTCTGTGAGTTGCGAGAGAGAGAGTGAGGCATCGTGCGAGGCGAGTGATCCCGGTATCATCCGTGTACTTCCGGGCGCCGTCCACGTACTTCCGGGCATCGTCAGAAACGTCCGCATACATCATACGCTGTTACTACGCTGGCCTGCCAGCAATGCCTGTCCGCGAATTTTAAATATTTTCTAAATATTTTACAGTATTTAGCGTACTTCAAAATGGTAAGTCGGGCTACCGTATCTCAGGGAGCACCTGTATCCCTATTTCACTTTCCAGCAGTATTAATTGCTTGCAGGTATAACATCGCAAAAGCTTCCAGATTACGTCCTGTACTTATTCAGTACTCAATAGTTCCTGTACATTATAGACTTCTTTTGCTCATCTGGAATGTGAACTATGTTACTTGGTCCAAGGAGGCATTTCTGTTAAACAGTCTTCTACTTCCTGCCGATCTCATTTTGCTTGTCATGTACCCTTTCCTGGTTCTAGCGCTCACCTACCTGTTGTAGGTAATACTGTGGATAGACCAGTTAAATTTCCTAGGTCTGGTGTGCAAGATTCATCATCGCACGTGAAGTGCAGCACCAACGTGTAGACAGAGTTCGAGTTAACCCTGGGACTCACCCGTGGACGTTGAAATCCACGCCGTATCTCAGCGGCAGAGTCAGATAGGCCACGTTATCATGCAGAAGGTCCTCATTTTCGTAGTTATCTCTGAAATACACACATTTCACCGATTAGCAACTGGACCATATAGAAAGAAAAGAAGCATAACTGAAGGTCAACAGTGTCGATAGGGATGTCTTTGCCTCCAAGTCTAATCCGAGTTGTTACCAAGTTGTACCCCTGAAATATCCTCAAAAAGGAAAGAAGCTATGGAAAAAAAATTACAAACATTTGAAATTTGCTTGCTGTGACCTTGACCCTGTTGGGATGAATTCCCAAATAATTCCATATGCAAACATTTAATCGTCATTCAATCAAATATTCAATCTTCATAGAGATATTGTGCCAAAAAGGATCTCAGTCAGACGAATACAGGGACGGATGGATGGATGGATGGATGGATAACCCAAAAACGTAATGCCTCTACCACCTGGTGGCTGATTTTGAGAAAATCTGCCATATTTAACACTGCTAGATGTTCATACAATGTATATTATAGCCTCCTAATGATTATATTCCTCAGTACACATGTTTGATTATGCATGGCATGAAATATGCCATTTTTATTTATTCTAAGGCTGAATGTTAGTCCCCTGCAACCAGAGGGGACACCATCTAAACACTCCATCCAAATCTAAACACCATTATCGATCATTTATTTGCGATGAAGCTTATCAGCGCTCTCATTTTTATCACCGTTTTCATCTGAGATCATGACGAATGAGTCCATGAGAACGGCTCCTAAATAAAATATTAACAAATATCAGAAAAGCCACATTCAGTTTCTCTGTAGATATTTTTTCTAGGTCTGTTACAGTCTACAAATGCTTTTTAAGGGGAAAGAAAAGTCAACTTTGTTAATTATGCCTTTAAGCACAATTATATTATGTACTTATGCAGCAACAAAACCACACAAGCACAGTATGTAAGAACTGTACTGTGTTCAACAGTAGGAAAACGAGGCGCTGGGTTGCCTCGGCTCGAGTGACTCATAATATCTTGCAGCATACGTTTACCAGTCGCCCCTAACAACACTGAAAAACACACCGAGGGCCTCTCACATGATCCCTCTGTGCGCGTCTGTGTGTACCGGATGCCGCATTATGGTCCATGAATAATGCAAAGTAACAGCAAGACATTTCTTCTAAAAATGCTTAGTGGCTAAGACTGCTCAATTTATAGCAACTTCCTTCCTCTTAGATTTCAGTGATCTAGTGTAGAAGGTGCAAGTGTATGAGAAAGTAAAGAATAAAACACTTGGGCTGTGGTCTTTTAGGAAAATAATGAATGATTTATTGGCGTCATGTGACTGGACCCAAAGCCACCCACTCACTCATTCATTCATCTTCTGCTGCTTAATCCTGTTCAAGGTCGTGGGGGGAAGCTGGAGCCAATCTCAGCTGACTTCGGGCGAGAGGCGGGTTACACCCTGGGCAGGTTGCCAATCCAACGCAGGGCAACACACAGAGACGGACAACCATTGACACTCACATTCACACCTACGGCCAATTTAGTGTAGCTAATCAGCCTAATCACCTCTGTGCATGTCTTTGGACTGTGGGAGGAAACCGGAGTACCCGGAGGAAACCCACACGGACACGGGGAGAACATGCAAACTCCACACAGAAATGCGCCCAGATCGACCCCGGGGATCGAACCCAGGACCTTCTTGCTGTGAGGCGACAGAGCTAACCACTAAGCCACCCCGTAGTTTATATACCAACAACGCATCCTGAAGTGTTTTATTCCACTTGTACCACAGGGATTGGTCGATGATTCCATTATTTTGATCGTGAAAAAATGACGTAATTTTTCACAGAGGAATCAGCTTTCGTCAACAATTACTCACAGCAAACTACACCATGTGAAGTCCATGTGTAAGAGTTGCTACTATCGAAAAACCCCTCAACATTTTATGACTAATCAAACTCGAGAATTCGTTTTGTGTAGATACGTGCAAGTGGTTTTCGTACCTTGTGGCATTGATGCTGATGCTCAGGTCGCCAGCGCTGCTGTTCTGGTTCACGTCCAGTAGAAAGCTGATGTTGAGCTACATACAAGAAGCAGCACGTCAGTGTCAAGGCATACACGAAAGGAAGACAATGAATTGGAGGAAGAAGTTTAGGAGAAAACTGTTAATACGCAGGTATTGGAAATACCTTGGACAGAGCCGGTATGAAGAGATTCCCGACATTGCAGTCCAGCATGATGGTTGCTTTCTCTTCTTCAAGGATCTCACAGCTCACATGTTTCTCCTCCTGAAATCATCATCACATCAATGGTAATGATGAGAGCTTTATTTACTTTCAAAGTTTCATGGTAAGGAAGTTTTTTTTAAATATTATGCATGTAAGCATGTATCCCAAATGCAAGTGAGTAAGTAGTGCAGAAATATAATAATAATAATAATAATAAGAAGAAGAAGAAGAAGAAAAATAAGAAGAAGAAGAAATACAACACTAGTACAGGTAGTCCTCAAGTTACGATGGAGATGCGTTCCGTTATAACAATTGTAAGTGGAAAATATTGTATGTCGAACCACTGCTTAGCCTATCTTAGGTAGGGTAGCTTACGGTAGGTAGCTTTAGCCTAGATTGGGTAGCTTAGGTATCTTACTCTAGCTTAGCCTACCCAGGAGTCTTTTCCTGTAGAAGACATGCTTTTGAATTAAAATTAGCTCTTGAAGCATTCAAAAAAACATGCGGTAATGCACTGTACAGTACACCGATACACAGATAAACTCCATGAGTTGTGGCAGAGAGTGAGGCATCACGTATTGTGAGTGACGCGTACATCTGGGCATCGTCCGCATACTTCCGGGCGTTGTCCTTGTACATCCAGGTGTTATCCCGAACGTATCATATGTCATACGCTGTTACACTGGCCTGCCAGTGATGCCTGCCCGCGAATCTTAAACATTTTTGAAATATTTTACAGTTTTTAGTGTATCGCCATCGCCATCGTAACTTCAAAAAAACGTAAGTCGGGGGATCGTAACTAGGGGAGCATTTGTAATAATAATAAGACGGAGAAGAGGATGAAGAATGGACTTCATACCTCGAATTCCAGAAAAGTTGGAACGTCTTTACAGTTGAATAAAATGAAAACTAAAAGACTTTCAAATTACATGAGCCAATATTTTATTCATAATAGAATATAACAAATACTCAAATTGTACACCTTTATCCACTAAATGAACACATTTCAAATTTTATGCCTGCTACAGGTACCAAAAAAGTTGGCATGGGGGCAAAAAATGGCTGAAAAACCAAGAAAGATTCAGCTGGGAGAACATCAAGCAACTAATTAAGTTAATTGATATCAGGTGTGTAACATAATTAGCTATAAAGGGATGTCTTAGAGAGGCGGAGTCTCTCAGAAGTAAAGATGGACAGAGGCTCTCCAATCTTTGAAAGAGTGCGTAAAAAGATTGTGGAATACTTTAAAAACAATGTTCCTCAACATCTAATTGCAAATCTCATCATCTACAGTGCAGAACATCATCAAAAGATTCAGAGAAACTGGAGATAT
>JAQLOM010000034.1:22529386-22539429 GCA_030068315.1 Chrysichthys thysi
AACAACAACAAGCAAAACAAACAAAAAAAATCCCCCAACAATTAAGGCCTCATAGAGGTTAGAGGTTTTGTCCTACCAGAGCCATGGGCTGTGTTCCGATATCCATACTTTCTGTACTTACTATGCTTAGTTTGAGTACGTAGGGCGTTCCTGTTACGATTGCGGCTAAAATAAGTGTACTGAAAGGACCCGCATGGCGCCCTCATAACGATCAAATCTTGGAGTGTGGAACAATGTACACTTTTCGCACTCAGCGGCCACCATCTTAGCTACGTATCGGAAGAGTCGGACCCAACTCGGCTCGAAAAAGAAAAGAAAAATGGCTACCGGAACGGATTTTCCACACAGCCTGCATTAGCGGAGTCATTTTGCAAACTAGAAATCTGTGAAGGGTTAAAAATCAATTCGCTGTTCAAAGTCCGGGATGATTTTTGGCGGGATGACGAGCCGCGGCGGCAGTCGTGATTGTAATTTCCGGTAAGTGCACCGTGGAGTAGGCAATTTGGAACAACACTTACCTACAGAAATCTGCGCGCTTAGGAAGTGCGGACTGTGTACTACATGTAAGTGTACTCACGAAAGTATGGATATTGGAACGTAGCCATGTTTTTCCCTGTGAAAAGAACCACTTTACGAACACACAACACCACCATGAGCTTTAGGAGCTTTGGTGTTACTCACTCACTTACACACTCTCAGGTCTTCTGTCACTTCATCCTGTTCAGGGTCGCGTTGGGAAGTTGGAGCCAATCCCAGGTGAATTCGGGTAAGAGAGAGAGGCGGGGTACACCCCGGGCAGGTCGCTAATCCACCGCAGGGCGTCGCACAGAGACAGATAACCATTCACGCTCACATTCACACCTGTGGGTAATTTAGAGTAGCTAATTAGCCTAATCCCATCTGGGCATGTCTTTGGACTGTGGGAGGAAACCAGAGTACCCGGAGGAAACCCACACGGACATGGGGAGAACATGCCAACTCCACACAGACAGGCACCCAGGTCTACCCTGGGGATCGAACCCGGGACCTTGGCGTTACGCTGGAATTCAAATTTTCCACTAACCGATAAGTTGAGCCCAATGTGGCCAATACGATTGCCACTATGTGTCTAAAAGTATGTGGACACCTGATCATCATGTCCATGATGTGGTTCTTCTCCAAAACTGGAAGCTCACGATCGTACCGTATGGAATGTTTCTGTATGCCAGAGCGTTACAGTTTCCCTATACTTTACTTAAACTACGAGGCCCAACCCTGTTCCAGCATAATAAAGAGAGCTCCATGAAGACATGTTTTGCCAACGGTTGAAATGAAGGAACGCGAGTGTCCTGCACAGAGCCCTGACCTCAACCCCACTGAACACCTTTGGAGCACCAAGTGTGCTCCAGGCCTCCTCACTTAACATCAGTGTCTGACCACACTCATGCTCTTGTGGTTGAACAAACACAAATCCCAACAGGGATGTGCCAATACCTAGTGGAAAGCCATGTTCCCGGAAAAGTGGAGCTTATTCTATGAGCAAAAGGGGTAACTATGCTAGAATGGCATGGGGGTGATGGTCAGGTGTCACCATTTGGTCACATAACAGACATTTCCGATATATTCTGCCATCTTCTACAAAGGACGGCCAAACTCAGAACCTTTGTGTGTTTGAGATTTAGAAACGTAGAATGGGATAGCCTTATGTATGATATAATATATTATCAACATATTTTGAGCCTGGGGATCAAACCCAGGTCCTTCTTGCTGTGACGCGAACGGACCTTTTTTGTTGGAAGGCATTTAGGTCGTTGGACCTTCACAAATATTATTCAAATCCCCCTAGAATAGGGTCTTGTTGCAGGCATGAAACGATTACGCATCCAATGAAAGACCATTCAGCGTCCTTTGTGATGCTGGTTTATTTTATTTAAAGTCAATGTTTTAATTCTGTAGTCATGCCGTGTCCCACCAGAAAACCTGCTTAGTCTATGTACCTTTGAAAAGTCTGTGATCAATAAAGCAATCCATTTTGCTCATGCTCATTACCCCCGCTATTATATTTCACATGTGCTTTCTGCTTTCTCGATCACTGCTGAGAATAATAATAACGTGTCAGGGCAGTGGGTTTAAACAAATAATCCCCAAGTGTATTCAATTGGCACAACTGTCTCTGAGAACTTGCATGAATCTACAGTCTGGGCTAGGAGGAAACCAGCCCCAACCTCACTTCTTTACACCATTCTGTTGTTGTCATCATCGTCGTTTTTTAGCCACATTTGTAGGTTTTCCTTCAAAGAGAGTCAGGGCTTCTCCTTTGTAAGCCAGTTTCTACCAGCCACCCTAACAGTGCACTCGAAGTGCTGTGACATAAAGGCTTTTACACCTTTATTACACTAACTTGCCCTCATTTTGCATTGCAAATGACACAGCCTAGAGTCCGCCCTTCGCTCACTTGTCTTTTAAAAACCAGTCCACGTTGAAGCATTACACGTTGCCAATAGCATGCACGTTACACAAAGTTGCCAGAATGTTACCGTACATTACATCATATTCAGTCAGATTTATTCAGCATACGAATTTTGTCATATTGTGTCCCATATTTCATAGCCTGTATGTGCAATCACATTCACTGAGTTTTATAGGAACAGCATTACGTTTGACACAAATGCATGAAAATACATATCGTGGGACAAATTGGAGGTAGCAGATATGCTGCAACGTTCTACTGCACCACACTGTATGAGTTTTATATATATATATATATATATATATATATATATGTGTGTGTGTGTGTGTGCGTGTGTGCGGATGTGTTGTATTGCATCCCTGTATGAATCATGACAGTCAAGTCCTGGATTCTGTCCAAACACCAAATCATATATTAAAATATTACACAATATTACATAATAGACCACGTTTTCGTTCCCAAATAAACGCTGACTGATTTGCTAATTTCCTCGTAATGCTGTATGACTACTGAGGTGGGTTAAAGGCAAAGGGCTGGCACCATTTTAAATACTGGCTTTGTTTATATTGTTCCTGTTTCCTGCTCTTTAAAGTGCATTTTTGTTATGTAAATGCTTCTCTGCTTTACAGCCTTTCTTAACACATGGCTAAGACTGTATGTACACAGACATCTCAAAAGTAAATAAATAGACCCCCCCTCGTTATATCGTTTTATCCATGCGGACACCACCTGGTACTTCAAACATGTTAATATATGATTATTTTTCATCACAGATTACAGGATATTAATAGTTTAGAGCGACTAGCCATGCGGCGAACACCAGACACAAAAGAGTTGTGTGATTGTGGGTCAGTCTGAGGGTGAACTTAGCCTGGGTATGATTGTACAAAACGTTGGGATTCCTCTTGTTACAGTCAACAGAGTGATCGTACAATTCAAAAGCAAAGGAAAGGAATCAACAGCATCCCGCTCAGGTCGACCTGAGTCCTCTGACAGGGGTCTTCAGACTGTGAGAGGATTCAGTCGAGAGGATTGTTGGAAAAATATCCACATTGTAAGGCGTGTAAGTGAGTCGGAGTACTTCTGCGAGGGATCTCCACCAACTTGGATACCATGGCCGAGCAGCTAGAGGGAAGTTTCTAGGAATAAATCTTTCCAAAATGATGGCGTCTATTTACTTTTGAGATGTCGGTGTATAGTTATTTCTATATTATTTATATATTTGTGCCATGTTATCTTCGATTCTTATTCTGCAGATATGTTGTACCTTTGGTGGAGCGCAAGAAACATTTCATACATCTGTGTGATGTAAATGTAATATAATGATTTTGACAATAAAATTCTCATTCTCAGTCATTCTAATTGGCATTGACAGTGTGTGTGTGTGTGTGTGTGTGTGTTTCTTTTTTGGGGGGGTAGTGTGAGGTGGGGAAGGGGTTTATAAAGTAAAACAATTATTAGATCTTGGATCTAGGTCACAGATTTACATATATTATTCAGCCCGTTTTCTCGCAATCTTGGGTTATTTATGTCATTATCACAACATAACAGATGTTGTTTTCTCCTGATAACAAGCTGGTTATTTTTGTTTTCTCATGATCTCGAGTCATTTCTGTCATTATCCTGACATAACGAAACATCGTTTTCCCGTGATCACTACATAATCGTCTTCAGATTTCCAGATAACGAAACTTAGTCGTTTTCCGAGTCATTACCGAGTCCTTGCCTACCATTCTGTCCAGAAGTGTTGAATATGAAGAGCAGGATTATATGGATCAGCATGTTACATCTTTGTTCAATCAAGGCATGACACAGGCTGAAATAGCTTTATGTCTTGCCGTTACTGATAATGTTCACGTTATTGTGCGTCATTTAAAAAGGCCGTTAGCAAGACTACAGCTTTATGGCCAGGGCAATCAAAGTGAGGCTGGTTCTGTCGTGAACTACATCGCTGACCAGCTCCGAGGCCCAGGGTGACCCCAGGGTTACAGAGATGCAGATGGTAGGATTAGCCTTTGGGTAAATTACAAGAAAACTCAAAAAAGGAGTTTTATTCAGGTTTATTTTTCTATAATTAGGGAATTTTAATTTTATTATATGTTTTATTGCCACACATAAACCCATAATACACTTTAAAAACATGTTTTGAGGGCTGAAACACATTCATTGTATTTACATTCATGTTAGTGGGGAAAACTGATTCACGTCGCGAACAAATCGGGTCACGAACAGAGTCTCGGAAGGAATTAAGTACATGAGCCGAGGGTCCACTGTATATAAATAATATAATAATATACAAGTAAATGTTTTTATGACTAAACGTTTTCTGGCATCAAGATAAGACAGGTTTATTAATTAATATAAGATATTTCATACGCAAAGTGTTTTACATATTTTACACATACAGTATTTTACAAAAATACATACATATAAAAATACATCAATAACATAATAATATAAAAGTAAATGTTTTTAATGACTTAACATTTTCCAGCAGCAAGATAAGGCAGGTTTATTAATACAGGATATTTTATATGCAAAGCCAATGCAAAGTGTTTTACATAAACACAAGCAAAGTGCATTAAGTGGAGATTAAAAGCAAAGTGACATGAAATGAAAACCAATAGGCGATAAAATTGTCAAATAGGTAGAATTACTCAAGTTAATCATTTTCGAAGATTACAGAAGATTACAAGACCTCTAAGGCAATGTTTCCCAAACTAAAGGTTGCGACCCAAAATGGGTCACCAATCTTTATTCATTCGGTCGCCATGTGGCAGGTTTTGTGTGTAAATGTAGATATTATGAGAATTCCTGATATATCTTTGTAAGTTTGGGCCCCACTACAGGGCCGGATTAACCATAAGGGCCATTGGCCCAGTGCCCAGGGGCACCAACCAGCGGGGGGGCACCACAAGACACAGTTTGCCACCGCCGCAACCCCCCCGCTTGCAACATTTTAACATCGCTGCCACCACCCCCCACCACCCTCGCCCCCTCTGAATAAGTTTGGGGCACCAGTGAGCTTTAGTGCCCACGGGCACCACGTTGTCTTAATACAGGCCTGCCCCACTATGACACCAAATTTCTCTTTTGGTTCTCGTGCTGAAAAAGTTTGGGAACCAATGCTCTAAAGTATTAAACAATCCTTCAGCTAGCAAAGCTAGCGTTTGACCCCCTCGCGCTAATTACACAGAAAACATATGTTTGAGCAAATTACACCATATAAGTGCATAGATTTCACCAGTAGCTCTTCGTGTCTGCCGTTTCAGCTTTTAAACTGTGAGTACAGACCTAAGTACAGATACGCATCAGTAAACATGCTAATTGCTAATAACACTTCTATTAGCACTCACACAAACCCCGATGTTTATATGTGCCACTTGTTATGCATTTGTGCTCCAGCCGTGCCCCTTTAGCGCCACATTTCCAAGATGCTCTGGATTAAAATATGTCATTTATTTAACGATAGCTAAATGAACCAAGGCCATTCGACACGATATGTGATTATTAACTAAATTTCTAAACGTTAAGCCCTGTCATCCATCCCATTGTTTGTTTAAATAACGCAGGAAATCCTCGTAATCCTCCTGTGTGTATTTTGTTCTCTTCTTGGCGTGTTAGGAAAAGCCTCTGACCTGTAGCCTGAAGGAGTCAGTGCAGAAACATAAACATTTCTAGCGTAGATTTTTTATTTTTTTTATCATAGTCTCCCTCCAGCTGCTAAAAAGAAAAGTGAAGCCCAAGAGCTGCGCTCGGCCTTGATATGAATCATGTATAAGAGTGGGGATCAAAAGCCTTAATGCGCCTGTACAGAAAGGAAATGGAGATATTAAGAGCATTAAGTAAGGCTTTTGGCTCGCTGTGTGAAGAGGAAATTTGTAATGGTGTTAGTGATCAATCCAACATGTTCAGCGTACTGTACGTAAGACTGGTTTAACTAAACGTAATTAAATGGGTGCAGCTCAGCGGATATTGTATTGTCTAAGTGATCAAGTTGTCCAAGTGTCTAAGGTCAAATCTCACAACCTCCAGAACCACTGAGGGTTCCTAAAATAATAATGAAAGAACTATCGAATTGATACCCTTTCCCATTTTTTTTTTCGAAATTGGGAACCATCAATTAAGACATGGTTGCCTTTTTTGCTCTTTTTTTTTTTTTCAACCCCATTTTTTTCACCCAATTTGATCATTTGCAAATCCCCACCCACTTGCTAACTCTAATTTCACACAGCATCTTCCAAGCAGTCAGGATAACGCGTTCTTGCTTCCAGACTGCATCTTGCATCCCACAAATTAAAGCGCTATCCATCATCTTCTGCATACATGAACTCACTGATGCACACGATTGGTTAGTGTAACTGTGATGACAGGGCCGAGAGAGTACGCCCCACCCACCCAGAGACCACAGACTTTAAACTCATGATCTCCCGACAACTAAGTAAACAATTTTCTGTTACGCTGCTAGGGAGCTAACATTTGATTTTTGTCCTGGAGTTAGATCTATATTGGTCATAATCTTTTCTGTAAATATCTGCCTTTAGCCATTTCAAGGTCTTTAGTTCTTCCCGAAGCCAGGTGAGCGCCATTTCCTTTACTTCATCATCAGAGGTGAATCTGAGACCGCGCAGAGCCTCCTTCAATGGAGATGTGATAATGGCTTGGCGCCAGATCCGGACTGTAAGAAGGACGTGGAAGATGTTAGAACCGAGCCGTCGCACTGTCTCTAATGAGTCTGCTGCTGTATGAGTACACGCATTGTCATGGTGCTGCAAGACTGTTTTGAACAGCGTTCCTCTTCTTTTTCTGCAAATTGCAGGTTTAAGTTCGTTTTGCAGCAATGCACAGGAATTTGCACTGTTCACTGTTTGTCCATGTGCTTGGGAATGCACCAGAATGGGTTATAGCATCATTTTTAAATTGCCTATACTTTTTGACTCACCCTTATATATATATTTTTACCATTTGAATTTATAAATGTATCCCTATTGAGCAAGCCAGACGCTATGGATGCAAGGAAAATCTCTGTGAGGAAACGTCATCCTCATGTGGGTAACATTGGATAGAGTGATTACAAATACGGGTTGTCCTCAAGTTACGATGGAGATGTGTTTGGCCACACCCATTGTAAGTCAAAAATATTGTAAATTGAACCACTGTGTTGAGCCATTTAGCCTAGCTTAGGTATCTCACCCTAGCTTAGCCTAGCTTAGTTCATCTAAACCTAGCTTAGCCTAGCCTGCCCAGGAGTCTTTTCCTGTAGAAGACCACACACACTCACTGAAGACTTCATTTAAATCACATTTCTGTCAATGGAGAGAGTTTGTCAGAGAGGTCCACACCTGGTGGAGGCAGCAGCACTGTGTCTCTGAGCTCCATCCAGCCGCGACACCCCGCTACACAAATACTGAGCTACAGACGGCCGGCGCTGAAGCTGTTCTATTAATAATCCCCCCAAAAAATGAGGTAACGCACTGTACTGTACACCGATACACAAGTTAACTGAGTTGCTGGAGAGAGTGAGGCATCGCGCGAGGTGAGTGATCCGGGCTTCATCCACGTACTTCCAGGTGTCGTCCACATACATCCGGGCATCATCTGAACATCCGCGTACATCATACGCTGTTATGCCTGCCCATGAATTTGAAATATTTTCTAAACATTTTACAATTTTTAGCACATCGCAATCGTCATCGTAACTTTGAAAAATCATAAGTCGGGCCATCGTAACTCAGGAAGCACCTGTACCTCGCATCTATCACTGTGTGCTATATGGTCAAAATGTACAACTATTTACCCACAAAATTCACCATAGTTTTAACAGGAAGTCTATTTTGTTAATGTTAAGAACTGTTCACTGATGGAGACTTGAGTGCTGTTTGCATTAACAGCTTCATCTTCACGCACTCGTTCGCACCCAGTCACCAACTCAACAACTGGCATGTTTTTGGTTGAAAACCTGATGAAATTCAGACAGACACGAGGAGGATATCCTATCGCAAGGAGTAATCCGAGCTCAGGCTCATCAGTGCCACCCAACATGGGTTACAGTTATTCTAAAAGAAAAAAAAAATACACATAAAAAACCCCGAGTAGCAGGAGACATGCTACAAGTCCTAAGAGACAAGATAAAAGCCCGCTTTTATGCCGTATCTCCATTTGTTTGCACATTTGGCATTTTCTTCACTCCGCTTAACCGTTCTGGCACTGATTTACGTCAGAGCCAGGGAGAGAAATGATGATTTCTGTACTCTCAAGTGAACGTGGTGTGAAAACCCAGGATTAGTCCGTGATGGAACAGGCAGCACAGGACAATTGGAAAGAAACGAATGGCTTTTTTCGACACGTGCTTTCGTCTTTACCCACATCAGTATGGCGTTACGCTGCTTCCGATCCCTTGTCTCTGCATTTCGAGCGTTTTCGAGGGCAGCCACCTGTTCATGAGAGGTGCTCTAAAAATAAGCCTGCTTCCTTCCTGTGCCACGTGTGTGTCAGGGACATAAATATGAGCTGTGAGTGTGTTTCCTGTACTTTGATTCATGGTTGGTGATTTAGGTGCGGGCGTGTGTCAGAGGCGCGCAGTGGAGTTTGTGTGTGTTAGGCAGCGTCCTCGGGGCCTCGAGAAACCAAATTGAATATCAATTTCGCAAAACGCATGATTAGATTCCTCAAGCAATATCCGCGCAATATATGATAGAATAACACACACAGCAGCGTGTTCTTATCGACCGAGACAGTGGAGACGATAATGAAGAACACACAGAGGAACGCAGTGACTCAGGGAGTCAACGGGTCAATGTCAGGTGTTAGACGTTAAAGCACAGATTTTTATTGATTGATTGATTGATTTAAATTTTTTCAGGAGATAGAAGTGTACAACCTGCTGAAAGTGACATAGAGTGACATAATTTTCTCCTCTTGCTCCACTCACAAGAAAGCAATTCATGAAGATTCATAATTCGTAGGAGTGCTCGTGACTGTTCGAGAGGTGTTCTAGGAAATCAGGATTGGGGGAAAAGAAAAAAAGGACAGAAGTCACATTTCACCAAAAAAAAAGAAAAAAAAAAAGAAATCAATTTAAACTGTATAAAGATAATATACAGTGTGGGATTAGCAACTGCTTGGGTAGAAGTTATGCAGGATGTTTGGGTACGCTTCAGTCAGACATGAGCTTTTATTTTCATGTTGCGTTGCTTAGTATCAAGGAAGATCCAACATTACAATCTGAGATCAAGCAGAAAACGTGAATCGAGTACACAAAGAACAACGTTGCGTTCGACTTACCTCGGAAGCGGGCACTGTCATGGTTTTCAGCTTGTTGATCATGATGTCATGTTTGTCTTTCGTTAGCAATCTTCGAACCAGCTAACAGAAACGAGTATTTTATTTGACCAAAAGTTTGTGGATGCCTGACCATCACACCCATATGGACGTCTTCAACATCCCATTCCAAAGTTGGATACAGTGGACCCTCGGCTCATGAACTTCATTCATTCCGAGACTCTATTCGCGACCTGAATCAATTTTTCCCATTGAAATGAATGTAAATACAATGAATGTGTTTCAGCCCTCAAAACATGTTTTTAAAGTGTAT
>JAQLOM010000034.1:22597416-22611850 GCA_030068315.1 Chrysichthys thysi
GATATCTGTGGCTGTTTCTCCCTTTTCTGATCTCTTTACAATGTTGAATTTCACTTCCATCCTGATGGCTTTCCTCTCCGTCAAAGCCCTACCATCTGAAGACTCTGACTTTCTTTAAGGAGCCATGATAAGAGCCACTTGTGCCCATAACCAAACTAGTTCGCCCATGACGCTAACGGCATAAACCAAAATTTTTTTTAGTTTTTAAGGACGTGAGAGTTGTAAATTCGAAACGTCATATGTCAAGACTGTTGCAACCCGAGGACTGCCTGTATTTGGGAAAGAGTTTGAGAAATTTTATTATTTTTTTTTTTAAACCTAGAACAGAACAGTAGTGTGGAGAATGGATGATAAATATCTGATGGAGTGATGGGTGATGGAGTTGAAGGCAGAAAAGGTGGAAAATTTGTGGAAAGATGGATGGATTGGAGGATACAAAGGTGACTGAATGGATGGAAGGAAGAGTGAATGATGAATGGGTGGATGGGCTATAAACTGAGAACAGAGATGGACGAATGGGACAGAAGAGCATTGAGTAGAACAGTGATCATGAAACTGATGTGAGGATGGATTGGTGGGAGAACAGATGAAAGTGGATAGGGTGGAAAATTAATGGCTGGGAGAATGGATCATAAATTGATAGAGCAAAGATCGATGGATTGTTAAACTGATGACTGAACAGATGGTGAATGGATTATGAATAGTTAAAAGAATAAAGGAATTGATGGATGGATGGATGGATAGATGAAAGAATAGTTGAATAAACGGATCGTTGGACTGGATGGATGTAACAATGGGTATATTAATGGTTACAGGTGGAAGGATAGAAAGATGGACAGATCGATGAACTGAGGGGACAAAGTAATGGAGGATCTGAAAAAAGGACAGAATAATGGAAAAACAAAGGAACTTAAAGGATGGATAGATGATAAAATAATAAGAACTGAAAATAGTGGATGGATGATGGAACTGACAATAAATGATGAAGTTAGATGAGAAGCTGGATAGATAAATGGGATGATGGGTGAATGGATGGAGGGATGAAAAACTGATGGAACTGAAAAGGATGGATGAATGAATGATAAACTGTTGGAAGTGGGAGGAAAAGCAATAGATGATAAACAGATTCAATTGAAAAAAAAGTATAGAATTATAAATGTATGATAAACTGATAGACGTGCAAAAAGTAATGGCTGAATGAGAAACTGACAGCCAAAAAGGAAGGATGGATAGAAAATAAACTGACGAAACTGATAAAAGGGTTGACGGTTAGATGAGTATTTGGATGCAAAACTGATGGAACTGAAAAGGATGGATGGATGGATGGATGGATAACATACTGATGGAATCATGGGTGCATGATAAACTGCTGTAACCGAGAAAGGGAAGGATCGATGGTAAACCGATGGAGCAAAATAGAATAGATGGATGGATAAACTGATTCACCTGACAAAGGAAACAATTATGGATGGACGATAAACTGATAGAAGTGACAAAAAAAAAACCCCAGAGTGCTGGGTGGAAATAAGCACAGACACCTGAAAAGGATGGATAGATGCATGATAAACTGATGCAACCGACAAAAGAATGGATGTTTTAGATTAGTAGTTGCATAGATAAATAGGATGATGAGTAAATGGATGGAGGGATGAAAAACTGATAGAACTGAAAAGTATGAATGGATGGATGGATAACAAATTGACAGAACCTAAAGGGGTGGAATTGTGGGTGGATGATAAACTGCTGGAAACGAAATAGGGAAGGATAAATGGTAAACTGATGGCGCAAAGCGAGGATAGGTGGATGGATGAACTGATTCAACTGTCGAAGGATACAATTATGGATAGAGGTGAAAAATAATGGAAGGATGCATGAGAAACTGATAGAACTAAAAGGATGGATGGATAGATGGATGGATGGATGGATGGATGGTCAAATAACAAATCAATATACCCAAAAACAGCATGTAATAACGGATGGATGACGAACTGATAGAACCACTAAAAAGAGGGAATAGTGCTTGAATGGAGACGGCGTGAATAAATGGATAGATGGAATACATATCTGTAGTAATGAGTTTAATCTGCGCTAATCCTTTTTATAATCTCCCTGCACTTTAACAGGCTCTGAGTTGAAGCCCATCATGCTGTTTCGAGAGAGAGAGAGAGAGAGAGAGAGAGAGAGAGAGAGAGAGAGAATGAATGAATTACCTCAGGAGGTGAGGACTCAAATTGCTCATCTTAAAGGAGAAACTCTGTTGTTCTGCCATTGGTCAAGCACAAACACATCCATCACTCGCCTGACTGCACTGCTGATTGTGTATTTCTTTGTGTGGAGAATTTAGCATCGGATTTTTTGCCTCGTTGTCTTGAGAATCTATCATCCCCATGCTGAATGTAGCACTCCATTAGCAGGGGACCCTTTTGGAAACAGGACTCGGCCGTTCACAGCTATGTGACGACGTGTGTGTGTGTATGTGTGAGTCTGTCTCGCAGTTCTTGCACTTCTTTTTCCAAGCTCTATTTAGGACACAGCCCTAGTCACTGTGCTTGGTGAGGTTTTCAACTTTAATCTGCAACCAACTCAAAATAAGCAGTAGCTGGAAACCAGATGTCGCATCTCGAAAGCTGATGGATGGATAGAAACGTGTAGGGAGGACCTGCAGTGTACTTTTAATAATAACCACAAGTTCTTGAGAAAACAGGATGTTCCACTGAGGAACGAAGGAAGCTGGAAACATCCTGTTTCTCATGATAGTCCATCAGCGTTATTAATTCAAGGGAGATTTGGGTAAAGCAGTGACAACGCTGAATATAAACAGGGACGACAAATCCCAAAGACTCTCTAAGCAACGATCCTTTAGGGGTTTAAAAAAATGACTCTATCTGGATCTGTTTAGTGCTCTAAATGTCTTTGGACTCAGATTTAAACCTGAAGTGGGTGTGGCCTAAACTAGAAAAGTTGACCCGGATAACCCAGGAAACACTGGAAGAAACCAGCCGTGTCAGCCAGGGCCGGAGTGGGGCTCATTTGCAGTTCGGGAATATCATCTGAGTGATCCGCACATGTGACCCACCCACTCACTTGGGATGTCCACAGTGCCAAATCCACAGTTTAAACTCTCTTGACTCTTTATTTTTAAAGATATTGCACAGTGGACACCAATTATAACACGCATTAAATACATATATGCAAAAACAAATTAAAAAACCTACAATGTAAAATGAGTAATTTACAAATAGTTTAAATACTAAACAATGATGGAACTAGGCCAATGGCTCTCAGAGTGAGATCACTTAACCCTAACTTTGGGTCATATTAGTGAGGGTATTATATTTAGGGGTCCAAGCAGAAAGTCAACTCAGACCTAATGTGTTCAATCAGTGGGAATTTCAAGAATAGATAGTTCTTTGTCTCCAAAAAAATATTTTTCAAATAGTTTTTCTGAAATAAATTCAATACTAAAGGGATTTATCCCTTTATTTTACTCGTAAAGGGGTCTCTGGCTACAAAAAAGTTTGAGAAACACTGAACTGGGCTAATGAATGGCAAGTTGATCTCCTAGGGTTAACTTGCCCCCTAACCCCAGTACAGAATATTACAAGCCTTTAACTGCCATCCATTATGTGTTAAAGGTCACCACAAACCTGTGCTTCTAGTTGCATAGTGTAGCAGCAGAGATGATGAAAGTTTCTTTTTATTTCTTTGGTAGAATTTAGCTTTCTTGTCCTTGAACGTAATATATTGTAGCCTAAATTGTTTATTTTTCCAGGCTGCAGAAAAGATGGATTGATGTGTGGATGGATGTGTGCATGTGCCGTCCTTTTATGTCCTTGACACCCCCCCCCCCAAGAGAATTTAGCGTTACAGTAATGACGCAATTCATCACTGACATAGTTGGTGGGATTTGGATTAACCCTTGCTGGGCTAAAGGAGAGATCTGAATTACAGTAGCATGAAGGAATGCCTTGCTGTGGGCTGCACTTGTATCATTTTTGTGCTGAATAAGAGCCATGAACTGCAATCAGTTTCTCCTCCATCTTCCTTAAACTTGACGGGCATGACTCACCCATGCTAGTTTCCTAAAGCCTGATGCAGGTACACATCATACATTTTAGTCAAAAGTTTGTTCCTGGTTTTCTTTGGTGTTTTTTTAATTATGAATCAAATTAATCGGTGTGAGCTATCGGTGTATGCATTGCTTTATTGAAATTGGTGATGGGGTGCATTTATTGACGGAAATCATTTCTTATACTAACCATGACCCTACATTCTTTTGAATCATGAACCCCAAACCCAATCCCGAACCCCATCATAAACTGCGACTCCAATCCCGGACCCCATCATAAACTGCGACTCCAATCCCGAACCCCATCATAAACTGCGACTCCAATTCCGGACCCCATCATAAACTGCGACTCCAATCCCGGACCCCATCATAAACTGCGACTCCAATCCCGGACCCCATCATAAACTGCGACTCCAATCCCGGACCCATCCATAAACTTCCCACGCAATCATAATCCCCAAACACAATCATAGACACTGCTCTACCCTAACTCCATTCATAAATCCCCAACCCCAAACCCTACCCCTAACTCCAGTTACAAACCCCAAACTCAATGCTAAACCCTACCATAAATTCTAATTCAAATCAAAAACCCCATTTTAGCCCAACTCCATTCATAAACCCCAAATCCCAAACCCAATCATAAGCTCCACCATAAACACTAATTCCAATCACCCTACTGCAGGGGTCTCCAACCTTTTTCCCACTGAGAGCTACTTAAAAAAAAAAAAAAATCACCGCGAGCATCCCCCCACCCCCGCTCATGAGATTGCAATGCCGTCGCAGCCACCCCCCCACGCTCGTGAGATGACACTGACTCTACAGATCAAGCAAAAACACTTCAATCTGTATTCCCAGTTATCATGAAAAAAGTAGGTTTCTTTTAGTAGCCATTACCTTCCGCTAGCCTGCTAACACGGCAAAACTTTTGCCTGGCCAACATCTCTGGTAACGTCACTGAATTCAGGAAGGGCGGTATCAATAACCAATCAAATTAGACAACAGCATAATGGTATACCTGATTGGCACATAATCATTTTATGTCAGCAGGGGGCGGGATAACTGTGAATTAGGATTGGCTCACCAAATGACCAATGAAATTTGTGCTTTATGAAAATCTCTGTTTAAAATTAAGTATTTGCTCAGCCTTTGGCGAGCTACTCAGAAAGGGGTGGCAAGCGACGCGTTGGAGACCCCTGCCCTACTGCTAACTCTCCTGTACCAAACACATATATTAACCTCTAACCCAAGGTTACGCTTGATTTTAACTAAAAGTACATGTATGCCAGATGGCCACCACTGTATGTATAAATTGTTCATGTCTCGAAAAAATAAACACAACCTATGCTCATGTTGCTGTTCCAATGTAAACAGTGGGGGCAGTATGTCAAACAACACAAAGGTGTTTGTCAGTGTCAGGTTCTCTTGTTTGTAAGATTAGAGAAATATGCTCTCCAGGAATGCAATGAAACTGGTCTAATAACCTGATATACCATTTACAATAGTGCCAGTACTGCTATTTCTGCCAGTGTCTCAAAATACACATGACCAGAGCCTCCTCTATTCCACCATTTTTTTACTGATTACCTTGTTGTCCGAAATCAGACGGTATGGTCAAAGATGATACTCTGGTACTGGCAAGGTATGTGTTGACTCTGACCTGCCCCCTAGTGGAGTGAGTTTTTAATCCTTGAGGTGTAAATCTGCCACTAAGAATATATTTAAACCCTAGGCTTATTTTAGTAGCTGAATTAATTCATTTGGAAGCTTGCTGATTTTGGTTCATATAAATATGGGAGACTCTTTCACAAGGAGCTGAACAGCCAACTCTGTTGGTCCTAGTTTAACAAAGAAAATAATAAGTCCAGAAAAGGCTTCGCACCATTTTATTTATTTATTTTTTTCCATGATGCTAATATTTTTCACACCACTACGTCTACATCTGTCCGCGCTAGGCTGCTTCTGAAGACCAGATGAGTCTCTCTTATTGGGAGGCTGATCAGTGTTGCCAGATTCAGTAATTCCCTGCCCACTTGGGCTGATTTTAATCACACTGAACTGAAAATAAAAAGGCTTTGGGCTGATGGATCTAATTTGGCAAAGTAACTGTTTGGGCTGGTTTTAGACCATGAAAGGTTGGCAACAGAAAATCCAATCTGGCAAATGTGCATCTGATTTGTGAGTCCCAGCACAGCGTAGAGGATTAAAATGAATGTAGCTGAACGAGCGTCTGCAGTCACGGTTTGCTGAGTTTTCCACCCTGATACCTAACTTACTAAAAGGCGATCATAAACAGATTATTTGAATCAGGTGTTTTAGACTCAGCAGGACAGAAATATGTTGTATGCTAAATTAGGGTGACCATATTTTGGTCCTTGAAAAAGAGAGCACTATGGGCAGGATGGCGGCACAAGGTATTCGGACACCCGCGAAATGAATGAAAATGAATGTAGAAAGCAAAGGCTGAATCCCGGACATATTTGGTGTTTTAAAAATCCCATGTTGGGTGTATATTTTAGGTCTCAAATAAGAGAACGTTTCTGGGGGAAAGAGGATGTACAGACACCGTACTCTAAATACTGTATTTCTTGTCTAGTTAGTGTTTTTATTAGCACATGAGCTTATTTGGTGTTTATTTTAACTTTCTAAGGTCACCTCGTTCTATCAGCTTGCTCACTTTCTTCATTCTTCTCCTACACTAATTTAAAACTAGCATTTAATTTAACATTAGGCTGAATAAACAACATAGAAACATCCTTGCAGTGTTGGGGAATAGCTAGCTATGACTAATGACGCTACTAGTTTTAAATAGCCTGCGGGTAGCCGAGTTATTTTCGAAATAAAATGGCTTTTCCAGTAACTGGTTACTTTAAAAACAAAAATCCAATCAGAGGTTGGAGGCTCACAGTCTTTCCAGACCTCTAGCTAGACCAGAACCTAATTGAACCAATATTAGTGGAGTAAAACTCTTTGTATCTATTGCTATTTTTTGGTGATGGTTATGTTATGGTTGTATCCTCCTGAGACCCGAAGTTTAATGGTGTGTGCCTTGTCCTTTCTCCTCACTGTTTCTCTTTTTTCGAAACTCATAACTATTCAACTTGATCATTGTCGCCACACAGGAAAAGGTTTGGCAAAAGAGTAATACCCAGTGGTCCTCATATGAGGGTCTTACAAGGAAATATACACAATGTAGTTTGGGGGACGCTAATTGTTACACACCTCCCAGATGAAATCCTTATTGGAGAGGATGTAGATTGAGTTTTGAAACCACTTGCTCAGGGGTTAAAAATCAGCCGCAAATGATCTGGGTGTGTCTACCTGCTAACGGTTGACTTTTCTCATCAATTCCTTTTCACTTAAACTAGCCCATTCATGCACACTTAACGGAATGGTGCTAAACGTTTGGCCATCACACCTCTGGCATGTCCCTCCACCTACATACACACCGGCCACACTGCTGCGGGCGCCCGCTCTCCCGTGGCCACGTGCGCACTTCTCACCTCATACTTTTCGAGATTTTCACTTACCCACGTAATTAAATGTAGAACGTAACAGACTATAGCATCTCCGCAATAGAACATTCTTTGAATCATTTCGGGAATCGTTTTTGCCACAAATGAACGCCTATGCAGCGCGCGCATAAACCCCAAAAGTCCTTAGGACTGCCAAAACCCAAAACTTACAAAAACAGAAACAGTGCTAATTCTGGGAACATGAACATAAATGCATGGGTTTTTTTTTTTTTAAAGAAGTTATATTCTAACTTGACAAGAGGTGAGCAAATATCCAGAATATTCAAAAGCCTATAGGTGTTTAAGTGTACTTTCTGACCCCACTCTACGTAATCTATGGTGGGGGATCAGTGGATTTCTTCTGGATAAGTAGCTGGGACTTGAATAGACGTGTTAACAGGCCACACTTAACTCTTTCTGTCATGAGTCGGGAATACACAAGGTCCGCATAATGCGTGGGATTAGCTCTTGATTTTTGCGCGCAGTCCCCATCAGACAGGCGTTCACTGCGGCTTTTGTATATACATCGCAGAATTAGCATTCAGTACAATCCTGAAGCTTGAAAGGACTGCTGCATGCTGGCGCACGATGCATGCTCTGTCTCATGGTCACTTATGTGATGCCTGAATTCTGTTATTCCACTGTAAACCTTTGACCTCCTGACCGGGTCGATTAGTAAATATTTGCTGCACAGTTGGCGCCATAAGTTCACCAAGAGTCCACAGTCCCACCAAACGACTGCCATGAAATGCTTAGACACAAGGTCCTGGTGCCTGATGTGACACTTCACCTGGGATCTCACGACCAGATTTATTTAGGAATTCTTGACTTCCACGTTCAGAAAAAAAACCCAAACAAACCCAAAAATGTTTTATGGACAGGAATCAAGCCATATCCAAACTATAATCTAATGCACTATTAATTAGACTGCAGGTTAAACTCCAGGTTGAATGGTTAAATGAAACTTCTTTCCAAAGAAGTCACGTGTCAGTAGGTTCGTTGTTGACTCTTTCACCAAGGCTTTCACACCTAAAGCATTTCCCTCACGTACAAACACACGTAACGGCATGGTGCGAAACTTTTGGCCTTTGCACCATAGCCTTTTATCCCTCTTCCCACGTAAACACGAATCCCTTTTCCAAGCATAAACTCCTCGTTTTCATGCAGACCTCGCCCCAGCTGAATATAACACAACACATCATATTGTACGTTATAAACCCTTAAAATAATTAAGTGTGTCCATGTACACGTTATTAATTCTCATAACATAAATGTAATAATTAAGTGCACATGTACACGTTATTAATTCTCATAACATAAATGTAATAATTAAGTGCACATGTACTACATGTGCACTTGATTCTGTGTAGCCTATTTAACCCATTAGCTTCCGCGGTCCCCATTTGGGGATCATATACCTATTGAAGGGCATAAAAGATAGATGGCATGTCCCATGATCCCCATTTGGGACTTTGACTACAAATTGAAATTTCAGAAATATTAACAGTCATATTTCTTGAAAGTAGATGTTTTTGTTACTATTTGGATGTAAATGAATAGAAATACAATGAAAATTTTCAGAAGAAAAATCTGGCAGTTAATGGGTTAAAGTTTGTATATTTGATTAGGTAGGATGCAGTGTTTAAATTTCCCCAGAGATTTCAGATTTCAGTGGATGAATTTCTCTGACCAAAAGCAGGTCAGGCTACAAGAGACGGTTGTTTTATGTACTTTATGCTTTATGGACTTAACGTTATGACGTCACACTGCTTTCCGAGATAGGATCACAGGGACGGCTTTTAATACCCAACTTAAGCTCATTGCTATGTAGTATAACAAGTGATGATTCAAAAATGAACAAAAAATGCGCACACTTTTCCCCATAAATACTAAGAATAGGCTATACTGTACTATACTGAAACCTTTTTAATTAAGCTTGATGAAAACAATGGCGTACAGTGTGACAAGATATGACAAAAAAAAAAATCTACTTGAAACAAGCCAACGTTTAGACACGCCTACCTAGCACAGGGGTTTTTCGCGCACAGAGATGGTATTCGTTCGTGGTGCTGACGTCACCACAGACTCTCCACCAATCAGAAAAATGTGTCCTCCATTATATAAGTTTCAGCCTCAGTTCGCCTACAGACAGACTTTCCAGTTGGAAGATCCATTCCAAAGCAGAAGTTTTAACCTCCAGCTTTCATTATGGCTAAAACAGAAAGCATGAGAAGAGTAAGTATGGTTTCTTCTCTTAATTCAAAGCCTCTTCCTTCAAATCTACCCATTATTTAGCTTGTGACATTTTATATCACATTATACTTTAGTGTTTTAGATGTAGTACTTTAGTTATTTAGGCATGTAGTGATGTTTTCAAATGTAGCTTCAGAAAAATTGTTAGACATAATTTCAATATTAATGTCCTTTTAGAAACTGAAGCCAGTTATAGAGAAGAAAAGGAGAGACCGCATCAATCAGAACCTTGCAGTGCTCAGGGTTCTGCTGTTCAACAGCACCGCTGATACGGTAGGAAAACTCTGAGGAAGTCTGAGGAAATGGCTTCAAAATGCATTTCATTGTTTTCAGATGGACTCTTACACTAATACACTAGCTTTCTGTGGTATACATGTTTATCTGTAGTGCATCTTCCCTGAACGCCTATTCTGTATATTACTCCTGCATTAGTAACAAGTATTACTGATTATTATTCCTAAGGTATTCTGAATTAGCCTAGTTTTCTTGAATCAGACAATAGCCTTCTAGTGTGATTCATTTTCCTTTTTTTTTTTTTTTTTTTTAATTAAGAGAAGAAGCCATACTTACTCTTCTCATGCTTTCATTTTTAATCATAATGCATCACCTTTTTCTTCAGCAGGATTAACTTTCTCTTTCCCCTCCTTCACCCCACAGCGTTTACAAAACCCCAAATTGGAGAAAGCAGAAATCCTAGACCTGGCTGTTCAATATATACGAAAGAATACACGAGGCAGAACAAATAACAAAGGTATATTACATTCAATTACATTGCATTATATGATATTTTTGTTGTGCTCCTCATTTAACTTAATTTTTTTTTATCTCCTAGGATCTGTTGATCAGACTGCCGTTGAAGTCACATATACTCAAACACAGACATCGAACCCCGTCTCTGATGCTCAGACCCATGGACACCCTTCGGATTTTACTTTGGTGGGTCAAATGCACCACTTTGAGAGAAAGAATTCCAGAACGCGTCTGGAAAACTCTCTGGATTGCCACCAGGGTCATTCCTCCAGAGCTGGGAGAGAATCAGACACCAAGTCACCCCTGTCTCATACTAAACTCTGCTCATCTACGTCACTGTCTCATCCCTACAAACAAGATCCAGTCTTCACTGAGTCACCTTCAATTTCTTCTAAATCTGCCTGCCCAAATTCTATTGTCTGTCCTCCCTCAGAACAGCTCTCCCCACCACCCTCTCCACTCTATCCACCTTTTGCTTCCACTGTGTCTCCTCCCTCCTCCTCCCCCGCTCTCTTTACAGCAGCATTCTCTGTCTGTAGTGCTGGAAGTTTACCTCAGTTATTACAGGTTCATAGGTCCAGAGCTCTCCCTGCATCCCAGTCCCTTAATCTGGGCAGAAGAGAAGCGTTCACTCCGTCCCAAGCAACATGGAGACCCTGGAGCTGAAATGGTATGGAGCCCTGGTATCTAATGATCTAACCAAACACAAGCAATAAGTTGCTCACAGGCACCTCTAGTGGACACGTGATACAGAACCGAGCATTGTAATCAATGTAAGGCATTTCAATATTTAATGTACTTACACAATCTATTTATTGACAAATGTGGATGTGGCTATAAACACCTTCTTACTGTTTCTACATATACACTGTAAATATATAAATTGTAAAGAGTATTTTACTGTATTGTCACCAGTGATTGTTCTTGGTTAAATCACTTGACAAATAAATGACTACATGGTCTCCTGTAATATGTTTTCTTGTTGATCATGTAACAGTAAGACATTTTGAAGTGTTATGTTTAAGCATTACAAATACATAAAAGTCAAATTAAACACTGGAAAAATCATAATCAGTGATTTGATGTGAATATTCTTATCATATAATTATAAAGTCAGAACATATCACACTAACAACTAAAAGCCATGAAGTTAGGTGGGCTGGGAACAAAAATCATCCCAAAGTTTTGCTCTAATTCACTTTAAAGTGACCCCCCTCCTCACCACATAACATTATGTCCAACATATAAACAATATGCCATAACATTAAAGTAGATGCCATATAATTATACTATATAACACAATCATGATCAAAGTATTGTGTGAAAATGTAAATAATTTACTTACAAACACTAAGCAGTTTGTTTTAATATCAGAAAAGAAATTTTAAAAAAATTCTTTGTGCTCTGTTTCTGCATCTACAATTTAAAACCAACCCAATTTGAAAATATTTTTAGGGGCTCATGCCAAAGGTGCTGGAACTCTGGATATTTATTCTTTTCCTTTTTCTGATTATCCACTGAAACAAACCATGCAGACCCAACTGGTAGTACCCCATGCCTGAACACAGGCAAATGGGATGGGTGCAGTCTGCCTAATGGTAGCGCTATTGTGCAAGTGTTTACTTTTTGGCCCTTGACTTTGAACTGTAAGCCAGACACTCAATGCTATTTTTTCCTCTTATTCTTTCCCCTGAATTGTTTAGACCGTGTTCATTAATTTCTACCATGATGGGTTTTTTAAGCTACAATACACAAACCTCCATTTGCAATCTAGTCTAGTCTAGTCTAGGACTTTTGGGATGGCAAAAAAAAAGCAGTCGAAAGCTCCTGTTGGTGAGTGAAATATGCTAAACAGTTAAAGTTATAGTCTCATTTAACATTTCATATATGGGAACTGATGTTATTTCTGATGTAGTAGCAGACTATGTGTAGGTTTTTCATAGCTTGATGATGATAATTAAGTTTAACCTGTTTAATTTCGGCTTGTTAAAGGTGATGGATGTCAGTCATTTTGCACAGTTTAGATAAGACTTATATCAGCTTATTATTATGTTGGCTTGAAAGAGGGAATATACTCTTCTTCCTACTGATCTTCTTTTTCTGTTTTTCTTCAAAATTTGCTCATTTGTACTGTTTTCACAGGTTGCAGTTTTTAGCACAGATGAATGCACATTTCCAGGTATGTACATCCCATAAAGGAACAGGAGTGCTTGTTCTTTGGGGGAAATATTGGTATTATGGTTGCCCCATAGCAATGAACAGACTGTGTTATTTGTTGATAGGAAAGAGGTCAGGGAGCTTTTATTTTCAGTCATTAGTTTATGTTGACCACATACACAGACATACAACTTGATCATCATTGGAGTAAGCAGGGAATCTAGCAACAGACTAACCAACTGGAATGATAGCAACTGTCATATCCATGTCATATGAACTGGGTTAGCCTAGCAACTACCTAGCAACACCCTAGCAACCAGCTAAGTTAGCCTATCAACCACCTATAATGGTCTAGCAACCAACTGGGTTTTCGTAACAACACCCTAGCTGCCAACGAGTAACTAGTAAGTTGAATAGTTTAAGTAGCAACCTTTTACCATTTTACTGCTTTTAACATTATAAATTTTCCACTTAACTATTCATAGCAACCAAGTTGACACCCCCTACCAACCTTCTGTGTTAGGACAGCAACCAGCTAATCATAGCAGTATTTTAGCATTTTAATGCTATGACCTTTAAACAGGTGTCAACATTTTTAAATGTTATAATCTTTTAGCCTTTTTACCTTTACACAATTAACTCTTACACGTTTTAACATGGGAAGCATGGTGGTGCAGTGGTTACAGCAAGATGGTTCTGACTTTGAACCTGCAGGTTGACTGGGGCCTTCCAGGTGCTCTGATTTCCTCCCACAGCACAAAGACATGCAGATTAAGGTCAAATGGATACTCTAAATTGCCCATAGGTGTGAATATTTACTCGTTAGCCCTGTGACAGATGGTGACCTGTCCAGGGTGTACTCTGCCTCTTGTCTGGGAAAATGGATGGATAGATGTTTTCATTCCTTCATTCGTATTCCATGCCACTATATCTTTTTTAGGGTCACGGGGGGAAGCTGGAGCAAATCCCAGCTGACTTTGGGTGAGAGGCGGGGTACATCCTGGGCAGGTCACCAATCCACTGAAGGGGGATAGATGTTTTAACATTTTAAAATAAATGACAACAAACCGTGAAATATGCATTAACTACTGGTTCTGTCAAACCAATGTTAAAGTTTGTTTACGAACTTTTAGACTTCTTTTTCTTTTTATTCCATTAAAAAATGTTTTATTTTACCTTTTTCCACTGGTCTCAGTTTTTGACATAGGGATATTTAATTCAGCACAAGTATATATCCCATACATAAATGGGGTGCTTGTGCTTTTGTGAAAAATCAGAATTATGGTTGCCATTTAGCAATATTCTGAGTTGGGTCATTTTTCTATAGGCAAAACTTTTTTTTTTTTAATAAAAGACAGCCACAGGAGTAACAGAGATGAAACCTGATCATTATGTAATACTCGGAGAATCATGTAACATGTATGTAGAATCATGTAGAAACCACTGGGAATGTCATAGTAACCAATTTAGCAAACAAACGACCTAGCAACTTTAAACTTTTCAATACCCGTAAATCTTCTATTAGTAGCATGGGCGTTTATTAAAAAAAAATTTTTGGACGGCCCGGCGTTTAAAAGAGACTGGCGCTTAAAGAAGACCGGCTTTTATTCGCCTCTCAGACGGAATGGTGATGGGTAAACGGAGTTCATTTGGCAGTAAAATACGGTATGGTACCGTGTATTAATCATCC
>JAQLOM010000034.1:22721513-22736456 GCA_030068315.1 Chrysichthys thysi
TGTTGTGCTTTGGCCCTTGAATTTTGTTCAACATAAAATGAACACATGAAAATTGCAACCGCTTGATTTTTTTTAAAAAGTCGTTAAGATTAATCGATTAATCGGAAAATTAGTCGATTAATCGGTCGTTAGAAAATTAGTCGTTAGTGGCAGCACTAATTCTGTTTTATTGCCACATAAACCCATAATACATTTTAAAAACAGGTTTTGAGGCTGAAACACATTAATTGTATTTCCATTCATTTCAATGGGAAAAACTGATTCAGGTTGCGAACAAATCGGGTCACGAACAGAGTCTCGGAATGAATCAGGTTCGTGAGTCGAGGTCCCACTGTGTATATAGATCATAATGGAAGTGTAAGAACTCTGATTTACCGTTATTTTTTTAGCACAGAGATGTTCAAGAATCTGACTGGTCACTAGGTGCGGATTATTGTTTCACAGCAGCGCGGCTCGGACTGTAGTTTCAGCTGTAACGTGACTGATAGGATAATATGGAGGGAGGGTTCTGGGGGGAGGGACTGTTTACTGCAGCTGTAATGGAAGTGAGAACGGGAACTAACTTGCCTCTCAGACGTTCCACAACACTGGATCTAACTGTAAACCGTTAAAATGCACAACGTGTCATCCGTTATTGAATTACACATTGTTGTAATCGTTGCCAAATTGCTGTGGTGTAAGAAGAATACCAGACCATGCATTTATGTGACAATAATCCACTTCAGGGTGGTAATTGTCCACACTGACGCACTTTTACACACTGTTTTTCCTTTCTGAACTGATGATGGGTGTTGGAGGGGAAGAATCTTATCTTAAACTGCCCACATCATAGGGAGGATTTCAGGAATCTCAAGTTCAGGATGTTTCTCATCTTATTTAAGAGATTATGTGCATTAGATGTTATATAATTTAGTAAAGCAATGCTTCTGGTTCTACCCTCAGTTATTTCATCCTTTTTATCCTTCTCTCTCTCTCTCTCTCTCTCTCTCTCTGGAGAGTTATTTTACCAGTTGCTTATATTGCGTTGTATTAAATTTTCCCATTGTTTGTTTCTTTCTCTGTTTCTCCTATTCAGCTATTCGAGAATCGCTCCATTTTACAGCATTTTATAGCTCCGTCGGCCTTCATAAACGTCACTCAACATCTTTATGTTGGTCGTTCGATCAACGAGAGAAGGCGGCAGCGAGATACTGAGCCTCGGCTGAACACATGCTTATCTGTCTTCATGATTTTAGTGTCCATGCTTTTGAAAGCTGTAAACAGCCCGCATTATCTCTGCTCCAGAAATGCAGATGCAGTTGTCAGATCGCCGTAGTTTTGTGACACAGTGCGTTTATCGTGCATTAACTCACCGGCTGTGTAATTGGAGGTAATAATAGCCTTGCAGATGTGCCTTTATTATTATTTTAGAAGCTTCACTCACCAGTCCAACGTGCTTATCTGTGCTGTGTATAATAAATAAATAAATGAGAACAGAGACGGATCTGTGAGCTCGCCAAGCCCAGGTGTGACAACGCACTAGTATAGCTTTACAGAAAGATTAAAAAATCAGGTCACCATTAATGTTATTCTATATCACTTTACAAAGGCAATATGTTTGCAGTGTAATCAAGCCCAACATGGCAATTAATTAATGAGTGTTTTACTCCTTGAGTACTTCAAATGGATACCAGTACTATCTATGGATGTGCAAGAATGCAGCCAGTATACACACTGGGAATATGAATATCAACGTGGAGGATTATAATACTATTTTAAATTAGTTAGAGGCTAGGAATCTGGAAAATGAAAACCTGGACATGGAGGGTTTTTTTATTTATTTATTTTTAATTTAGCTTTTTTGATGATTTTAAATTTTTATAGTAATGCAGGTAGTCCTCGAGTAACAATGGAGATGCATTCCGCGACACCCATCGAAAGTTGAAAATCTCGTATGTTGAACCTCTTGGCCTAGCTTAGGTATCTCTAGCCTAGCTTAGTCTAGCTTAGCCCCACTTAGCCTTGCCTACCCAGGAGTCTTTTCCCGTAGAAGACACGCTTTTGAAGTAAAATTAGCTCTTGAAGCACACAAAATAACCTGCGGTAATGCACTGTACTGTACACCGATACACAATTTACCCCCGTGAGTTGCAGGAGAGAGTGAGGCATTGCACAAGACAAGTGATCAAGGTGTGGCCTGCGTACTTCCGGACGTCGCCCGCGTACGTCATACGCTGTTATGCTGGCCTATTTTCTAAATATTTTACAATTTTTAGCGCATCACAATCGTCATCGTGAGTCGTAAGTCGGGTCATCGTAACTAGGGGAGCATCTGTAAGTAATTCAGCACAGATCCACCTAACACGCGAATACAATTGAAACGTCTCCATTAGTCCTAATCGAACTTCAGCACAGTTATCTCATTCACTGTAAGTGTTTCTGATCATGTATAGACAATGCTATCGCTAAATCTGTCCCAAAAAGAAAAAAAAGATGCAGTTATCAATGCAGCGTAAACGATGACATTGCAGGGGGAAAAAAGCATGGGCCACATCACTTGAAAAACTGATACAAGATTTTAGAAAAAGATGTTCTCCATTTTGCAGTTTTTACCCCAGCAACATGTTGAGGAACTGTTAACGGTGTAAAAGGTAAAAAAATAAATAAATAAATAAATAAATTGGGTGGGGTTTAAGTTTAGGCAAAGTGATGCAGACGTTGGTGCGGTTCTTTTTCCCCGGCTGTGAAACGTCATCCAGGTTTTACAGTTCCTTATATTCACCCACTGATGCTCACGATTCGGCCACGGGCCTGAAGTTGCTTTACTTATTGAAAATAAAAATGTGCTAGACTTTTTGCTAATGTATTTAGCACCAAATCCTTTTAATCCGTTAAACAGGTGTTCATTCTGACATCAGTGATCTGACGCATTTGTACTCGACCAGTTCTGGCCAGTACCTTTATTTTAAAATGGAAATACCTTTGATTCATGTTCAGAATTGGGCCTCACCTTTTACGAGGAATACATCCGAACTGATGATTTTCAAACGGGTGATTTTGTAGCTAACGTTTGTGTGCTTCCAGTGAAACCATGGCAACAGGCAGTCAACTAAAGATGCAAGTGCCTTCTCGTCACTAAGCATAGAGCAATTTGAGTTCAATTCGCCTGAAATTTTCTTGTAGAGCTGTCTTAACAAAATAGACAGTGCTGCAGAAATTCCACTGAAATGACATGAGGAAAGAAACCTTGATCGGAACCAGGCTCAAACGCGAACCCATCCTTTTCTATGCAACACCGGATAATAGGATTCGAAATCATTTCTGTATAGAGGTGTAAAATAGTGAAGACAAACAGTACCGAGTGTGTTGAATGGATTCCCTATGAGCACATTGTGAGTTTTTATGATTACAGCAGCACTTCTTAAGGACAAATCTCCAGCATTCAGGTGAGATTATCCACACAAGGTGTCGGATTGCTGGCATGAATGCAGGGTTAAATTTTTTTTTTAAAAAGCATGGCAGGGGAAATTCAGGAGAAACTGTGTGCCTAGATTGTTTTAATAAACCATTCCTGGATTCAAAGCAATCTGCCATACAAATCCCATTTAAACTCTAGCAGAGCCACTAACTGAATAATTGAATGCCCATCCTGAGGCAGCAGTGTTACAAGATGTTAGATGGTATCCTCTTAAAACATGGCAGGTTGTTAACAGATGCCCAAAAAAAAAAAAAAAAACAAGATGCTGGGTTGTGGGGTAGCGTGTTGCACAACCGAGATGTGTCTAGTGGAATGTTCGGAGCAGATCTGTAGCCACAGAGCTATGATGATGATGTTGTTGTGTGGCTCTCTATGGGGAAAAAATGAGTAATTACTTACTGTACAGCCGTGTTGTTGGCTTTGATTGAGCCATTTATTTTAAGACGAATGGTGCCGGGTGGCATCGTGCCCAGCCTGATGGGGGAATCCTGCAGCGAGCCGTAATGGAGGAGTGGGAAACAGACGGGAAACATGATTATGGCGTCTGTTTTGTCTCATTTTGCATCTTTTTAATCCACATTGTGAAACGCAGCCAGAGATTCGGAACAGCTCCGCACGTGTGAGGAAAGCAGGAACGACTCCATTGTTCCTACTCATTAAACTTAATTAATCGATCGTTATCGACGCTGGAACTGGATTTTCCCCCAGCATACACGCTGAATTGCAACAAGTCTGAGACTTGGGGCGCTATTGAGATTGTTGGTCAAAGCTAACGACATACAAAATGCTCCCAAATCCAGCGCAGAGATAAGCACAAAATGTGTTCATGTTCACTAGTTTACCTCACAAATGTACACACAATGCTCTGGCAAAAACTGTTTACACACACACACTCATGATATTAGTTCACTCATATACACAACACTCACTAGTTTACCTCATTACATGCAACACCCTCCAGTAAATATTTTTATTTGTTTACCTCAGATATACACACACAAATTGAATACACTGGTTTTGCCTCATGCACATTATCTCTGTACACTAGTGGCCAGCTTTTTGTGTGTGTTCTTATGTTTTGTGTATACGTTTACATATGATTTAAAGTAGCTCATGGGTGTGTTTTGTGTGCTAAACAGACAGGTGAGGTAAATAATTTTGTACGAGATTTGATTCATTGGTGCGTGCATCTGCAAGGTAAACTAGTGTATTTGAGAGCATTTTGTGTATGCCTGAGGTAACTCAGTGTGTTAGTGTTTTTTGTGTATATCTGAGGTAAATTTGTGTATTGTACTGTTTTGTGTGTATGAGTGAGGTAAACTTGTGCATTAGAATCTTTTGTGTGTACGTCTGAGGTAAATTACTGTTTTGGAGAGTGTTTTGTGTGTATGTCTGAGGTAAGATGGTGTATTGTGGTGTTTTGTGTGTATGTGTGAGGTAAAGTAGTGTATTGAAGGTTTGTGTGTATGTATAAGGTAAATCAGCGTATTCTAGTATTTTATGTGTATGTCTGAGGTAAAGTGTGGTGTATTGTCGTGTTTTGTGTTTGTCTGAGGTAAACCAGTATATTCTACTGTTTTGCATGAAGTGAACTAGCTTATTGTGGTGTTTTGTGCATATGTCTGAGGTAAATTAATGTATTCTAGTGTATTCTGTGTATGTCTGAGGTAAATTAGTGTATTGTAGTGTTCTGTTTGAATGTCTGAGGTAAACTACTGTTTTGGAGAGTGTTTTGTGTGTATGTCTGAGGTAAACTACTGTTTTGTAGTGTTTTGTGTGCATGACTGAGGTAAATTAGTGTTTTGTGTGTATGTCTGAGGTAAATTAGTGTTTTGTGTGTATGTCTGAGGTAAATTAGTGTATTATAGTGTTTTGTTGTATGTCTGAGGTAAATTAGTGTTTTGTAGTGTTGTGTGTATGTCTTAGGTAAATTAGTGTTTTGTAGTGTTTTGTGTGTATGTCTTAGGTAAATTAGTGTATTATAGTGTTTTGTGTGTATGTCTGAGGTAAATTAGTGTATTATAGTGTTTTGTGTGTATGTCTGATGTAAATTAGTGTATTATGGTGTTTTCTGTATATGTCTGAGGTAAATGACTGTTTTGTAGTGTTTTGTGTGTATGTCTGAAGTAAAGTGGTGTTTTGTGTGTATGTCTGAGGTAAATTAGTGTATTATAGCATTTTGTGTGTATGTCTGAGGTAAGGTAGTGTATTGAAGGTTTGTGTGTATGTATAAGGTAAATCAGTATATTCTCGTGTTTTGTGTGAAGTAAAGTAGTTTATTGTAGAGTATTGTGTGCATGTCTGAGGTAAACTAGTGTATTGGAGTGTTTTGTGTGTTTCTGTGAGGTATACTAGTATACGTATTCTACTGTTTTGCATGAAGTGAACTAGGGTATTGGAGTGTTGTGTGTATGCCTGAGGTAAATTAGTGTGTTGGAGTATATTTGTTTTGTTTATGCCTGAGGTAAGGTAGTATATTGGAGGGTTTCTGTGAGGGAAACCGTTATATTCGATTGTTTTGTGAGGTAAACTAGTGTATTAAAGTGTTTTGCATGCATGTCTATGGCGAACTAGTGTACCACACAGAATTTACATGTATGTATAAGGCATCGAATGGAATTTTCTATTTTTGAAGTAAAGTTTGAATTACGTCCCGAACAGCAGCTCCTGCATTCTTTTCTTATTTCTCTCGGGTTTGGTATCCATTTACTAATGAAAAACAGGACATGGCGTCGTGACTCTGTGTTAATCTAAAACAGATATTTCTTCACACAGCCTCTAAGATGATTTGAAACAGCATCTGCGGGGTTCACGTAGGTCGAGAGCAGGTATCAAAGGGTTACGGTACAGAACGAAGAGGTCTTTGATGCTAATTTCGGATGTGCTTGTTCACGTTCTGTGATCTCTCTTTCTCTCTCTCTCTCTCTCGCTCTCTCTCTCTCTCTCTCTCTCACACACGTACACACAACACACAGACCTGTGGGATATTATTAACCTCCTGTTATAAGAGGATACAGTGCTCTAGTTAGCATCTCAGAACAGATCAGGTCGTCCTCTTTACTCTGGAGCACTCTATTTCAGTTTTGCTAACACTAGCTTGTACGGTCTAATAAGAATGTTCTCAGTTGAGCTTGGATATAATCACAAATAAAGCCCCAAAATGAAATTGAACTTTCTCTTTAGTGTCTAATTGTATTACCAAAGAATCAGTGGTACTAAAAAAAAAATGCTTAAAAAGTACTTTTACACAAACCTCATGTGTAAATCATGCTGGACGTCCCTCAAATTGTGTAGAATGATTCTGATTTCTGATCGTTTGCCTCTATTATATATAAAAATGGACAATACAGAGGCCATCTTGAAGCTGAGTCGCCTTCAGAACGCAACATCTTGAACTTTTAAGAGAGAACTGTACTCTTGGTTTGACTTGACCATTTGATGTATTTTGTGCTTTTTTTTTAAAGCCGTGTTTACAGATGGTATTACTGAACGGATGCACAAGTATAATGATGCTACATGATGCTAATTGGTTAGCAGGAAGCTCCTTTTATTTGTTAGCTACAGGGCAAAACTAAACAGCAAACCATAAAATGTGCTTTTGAGGGGGGGGAAACATGTATTTAAAGTTTATTTGTTTAAAACCATTACAGATGAATGCTGTTTGATGCCACCGTTGCTTTCCTTTCACTTAAATTACACTGGACGTATGTGGCTTGCAGTCTGATTAGCTTGTTGGCCAGCGACTAGTGAACACAAACAAGCGCTTTGTTTCTCAAAGGGTCCGTCGGTTGTTATTAGTCTCATGTTAGAAGAGGAAGCATTATTTTGTTTAACATGTCACAATGGATCGGGCATGGATATTACTTCTGGCAGACTCAATTTCAGTCCACCTTTATCGTTCTCACGTGCTGTGATGCAGTGTCGTTCAGCTCGCTCCATACTTGTGCAGTGCATTTGCAAAATTCGCTCACCTAGCACTCCTTAGCGTGTCACCACAGGCGAGGGACGGGGAGACAGTGGAAAGGGAATCATTATGGCATTTTAAGCTGATTTTAATGAAGCATCAAGCTTTTTTTTCCCCTTAAGCGGCTGGTTTGCATCAGGCTCCTGGCTTAGCCGTGAAGATTAGCTCATGCTCTCAGAAACTGCCTGCCTTCGTCTCTGACTTCATTAAAGCTACAACGCTTTTCACTTCTGTTCCTGTGAGAGGTGAAGAAGTCTCTGGGATGAAATTTAATCCTATTCTTTAGAGCTTGTTGAGCCTACACTGTGTCATCCTAGCCGTACCGCCTGAGGTGTGAAGGGGGAAAAAAAAAACCAGGAGGCAACTGGAGGTCTTTGCTAACAGTGTTCTTGAAAACAACCTGTAATGAAGTTGCACAGTTTCTGTGCGAGTCTTTTGCTCTGATAATAGGATAGCAGGCAGCTGGGAAACGAAGAGGTCTTTCGTGAAACTGCATTGCAAATGGAAAGAAGATCCAACACGGAGTATCACTCTCAATATCTGATACTGTGAATCCTCATAATAGCCTGGAAACATCTGTAAAATGAGTTACCATGGTTTCTGAAGTCTCTGCGTAATCTAACATGATTAGAGTTGGTTGTGAAATTGAACCTCGGACGTTTAAGTCAAGGATGCTGTTACTGACCAGCTAATAAATCCATGTGTCTTATTCTTGGCTTGGAAACGAAGTTTTGTTGCTAATCAAACAAATATATAATATAGTATATAATTATTCTTTGTAGATATAAATAAAATAAAATAAATAAAATACCTCTGTCTAAATCTTGCCTGGAAAAAAAAATGACTAAAATGTATCTACAGTTTTCAGTAGGTGCCTATGACGAACTAAACTAAGGTTCATGTCAAATTGAACACTTTTTCTTCTCTGGTCCAGATATCTTGAATCATATTTCTAGCACTCCCACTCTTTTCTTTGAGTTTGCATCTCAGGAGTTGTTTGGTTCACTTCCTGCATTTGGGTTGGTTTATGGGCGAACTGCTTTTCGCACTGTACCCCAGTAGGCCTCGCTTGGACCTGGACTGAGACCTTCTTGCTCAGATCTTCTCAGGTTGTTTGATTTGGTCTGGAGTGCACTCGCTGTGTCCTCACCTTCCAGCCCGTGATACGGACTCGCGAATTGGACTCCATCTCTTATCAATGAATCAGATCATAAGAGCGACTCTTTCGCCTCCCAGATAGCTCACTGTGATTTTCTTTTTCTTCTCTAAACCAGACACAGTTTGCAGCATTATTAACAGGTACTGGTCTTTTTTGAGTCATTATGGCATACATTGTTTAATGAAAGCATATTTGGACTTCTCATTAACAAAATGACGTTGTTATCTTGCATTCTGTTAAATATATTTCAGTAATCGTTAGCCTAAATGAGCAAGGCCAGACTTTTTTTTTTCTCCATTTATCCTAATAAGAGACCTCACTCAGGGTCTCCAAAGTACATCTTAATCCTAGTGGTCAGTTAGTTCTTAAAACCTGCGGAACTTCAATGTTGTGCTTTTGTGCGTTGCTTCTCTGGGAGAGTTTGCTGAGCCGAATATGAGACGTTTTGCTTTGTATAAACTTTACAACTACTGCGTAATGACCCGAAACCAGTTTCCAGAAGCGCTCGTTCGGTCCATCCTTATAGATTTTCTGCTACTTTTTGATTGATGGTCTTACTGTTCAGATCGATGGCTGTAAAAGCTCAGTTGCGGTCAGCGGTCATGTCCATGTGAAACACTCAGGCTGAGTTTAGCCTTGTTTTCCACATTCGATGGCGTGCCGGCTGTGTGGAATAAGTTTTTTCCTGCCCAAACCCACAACATCGTTTACTTTACAGTAATAGGGCTTTTAACAACCGGGGTTTAAGATATGACTCATATTAAGATTAATATGTGCTGCAGTGTTTTATTATCTCTCCATAAAACACACGCGTTCCCATTTTCTCCTCTACGTGTTGTTTTTCTGATCTTTCAAACCCAACCAACAGGCTCGTAATTTTTATTTTTTACTTTTTTTTTCTCCCCCCCGAGTTTGATATTGATTTTATATCATATTTTGCTCCCGTCACCTCTTGGCACTGTGCGTCTTGTTGTAAATTTTAAATTCCTCCAGATGTATCCTGAACGAGCTCATTAAATGTGTAAATGAATAAATAATTAAAAGCGTAAATCAATAAATAATATAATTTCAACCCACCCCGGCTAAAGGTGTCTCTATTTATATGGCGACGGCGTGTGTGAGGCTGTGGCTTCTTTCCAGTGTTAGTTAAGTGACCATACAGCACTAGGATCTGAAACCGAGCCATATAGCCTACAACCAGGACATCTCATTAAAGCTTTAGTGTCTCACACAAACTCACCACATTTAAAAAAAACAGTGTGAAGCCCAGGCTAGCAGACATTCCCCATCAAACGCCAAGCCTATGTTCTAGTTAATCCTGTGTACTGGTATGTTAGCACGCTAGTACTGGTGCATGGAGACTTTTTGATTGGCATGGCCCAGTTGAGGCTAACACTCAAACAAAGCAAGGATAATTTCTTCTTAAAATATGCCAGAGGAGAATCTGTAACTTGGAAATTGTCACCCAAGTCAGAATTCCCAGTCGGAAAACACCGTCAGTGAATGTACCTTTAAGGAGCGAAGGCATGGACATTTGTCCTCGCTGCAGAAATGAAATGTTAGCAAGTAAAAACTTGCTAAAATGGAAATGGAGGCAAATATAGACAAATGTAACTATTTGTCATTATGAGAATATAAGAAGTCAGATTTTTACTAATTGCTAGCTTAAGGTTGTCTCGAAGCATACTAATGTACATTAACAAGATTGCTTTAAAGAAGTATGTGTAAAGAAGTCACATTTCTTATAGTACATTTATATTAAACTTTTTAAAATTGTACTGAAGTGTAAATATACTTCCATACACCTTTAGAAACAGGTCAAAATAAAGATAAAAAAAAAAAAACAAGTTCTATATGCTAATTCATGTTTATTCAGTTTATTGGGTTATTCACAGAATTCTGCAAAAGAACATGATATATTTGTCATTAGAAGGATAGAATAAATGAGATTTTGATCGTCAAGCCTGTTTGGAGATTTTTTTTTTTCCCCCGATTACAATCTTGAACATGAACTCTACAAGCACACTAATGTATATTTTCTCTAAAGAAGAAAAAAAATGCACATTTACAATTTAAGTTGTATGGTCTAGCACATCTAGGTGTACTTGGTATGCTAGGATAATGCATGACAAGTGTGTGTAGTACATTTTAACCCTTTCTTGGGTGAAGAACCATATTTTGTAACTTCCAAATGGCCATCCTGAAGGGCCTCCCCATGCCTCGTGAGAACGTAGAACCACATGGATTTCTCCCATCATAAATAAATGTTGTACATTTTCCATCTGGTGTATACACTTATACACATGTACGCATTTCACTATACCCTTTACTGGTCATGTATATCGTAACTGACCTTTGACCTTGATCTTGATTTTCAACATTAAAAATGAAAAAAAAATAATAATAATAACATTATGTATATAATATAAAGTCTTTTAATATCCAGCAGCTATGAGAAACGCTCTCAGGTTAAAATTTTGAATTTCCAAGTGTTTCGATTAGTAGGGTTAAGTATGCTTTTAATATCACATGTAAACGTGTAATGGTCCAGGAAAATGTCTTGGAAGTAGCTGTAAGCTAAATTCTGGCTAAACAACCAAAATTGTGTTTTTCTGCCTATGGCATTTGTTTAATATCCAAGAGTGTTTTTACACATCCAGTCCTTAGTCTGAATCAAACCCTGGTGTGGGACAGTTGTCCAGGTGAGATACAAATAAAACTCGGCACGGACCACAATAACTGGCCCGAGACCACCTCGGAGAGATCTAGCGTGACGGTCTGCTTCGGATTGCAATGAGAAAGCGATTAAATCCTGAATCGACCCTAATGCAGGAAGTGACCCGAGCATGCTTTAGGCTGCGGACGACATTAGTCTCTAGACGTTACCTGCTAAAATAAGCCGCACTGTGCAAACTGAACCAAAGGACAGAGCTATGTGCTATGGAAATGTGATGTGTTCTGGGGATTTGGACCGACAAACAAATCGAGAAAATAACCACAGGGTGTGGTTTAAGCTAGTTATTTGTACAATGCTCAGGTGACTCTTATGTATGGATCTAAACTCTACACACGGCTGTACATTGGTTTTTTCCCCTTCTTTTAATTATGCGAAAACAAACAAAGCCAAATAGCAAATGAACTAAAAGCATCAGTTTCACTCTGATTCAAGCTCAGCGACTGGGCTAGGTATGAATAAATGAACATGTAAATGCTGAACATGGACACGTGTTCATTAAATTTTTAATCCTGTCTTGGCTATATTCCTGCAGAGCTCATATTGGTAGGGTACCACTTCAGTCAGTGAACCAGCTAAAAGGTTCCCGCTGCATGAAGATGCCTAAAACCTTCTCAGCCAAGTGTGATTTATTGTTATATCTTTTTACTCCATTAACATGCATCTCGTGTGATCGGATTACGAGTGGACGCATTCACACCTGGCATTATGAACACGTCTCCACTGACCACGTGTGATCAGGTTGCATCCCTTGTTTCCCCTGGAGAAAGGCCTAGATTTGTTTTCGTGCAGAAATGTCCCATGAGTCCTATCTGATTGACCTGTACAGACTGTTCCAAAAGTTTTAATCGCTTGATCTGCGAACGAATCTTATGAATGAAAAAGAGACGATGAGTGGACCCTATGACGAGCCCCTGGTTTCTTCTCTGCTCTCATACATAAAGACATACTCATTAGGTGGATTCCCTACCCTAAATTGCCCGTAGGTGTGTGTGAGTGTGCCAACGACAGGCGGACTGACACGTCTGTGTGGTATTCCTAGTTGCGTCAGATGATACAATGCCGAGTTGGCTTGTGAAGACAGCGGACCCCGCATGGCGTGGGACTAACACTAGGATGAAGAAGAAGAAGAAGAAGAATGCTCCTTTATCCATTAGCCTAGAAACAGAGAGCTCTACATTTGAGTGCGATTTCCAAACAGTCTCACAGTGATCACTTATTTTCCTGCTGGGGCAACGACGCAGTCGATCAGATGGTCTTTTGTTGCAGTTAGAGATACACAGAGATGCCTTTGTGTTCATTTCACCCTGTTCACACCCGTACTTAGCACTGACTACTTGTGCTCCAACCAGCCTGGATGCGCGTTAATGGCAGTCGTGATCAGGGCATGTGAATGTCATGCTTTGATTAAGCTGCATGTCATTTCTACATGTCAAGAAATGGACATAATGAATTCACTTTGTGATCAGATACTGGTTGGCAAAATGTCTGTAGTGTTCCTGCGCCACACCTGGAATGAAACCTTTTCACGTTTTCAGGGTAACCAGAAGAATAGGCGGCATGGTGGCTAAGTGGTTAGCACTGTCGCCTCATAGCAAGCAGGTCCTGGGTTTGACTCGGGTGCCTTTCTGCGTGGAGTTTCCATATTCTCCCCGTGTCCGCCTGGGTGTGCTCCGGGTTCCTCCAAACAGTCCAGGTACAGTCCGGGTACAGTCCAAAGACGTGCACATTAGGTGGATTGGCTACCCAAAATTGCCCGTAGGTGTGTGCGAGTGTGCCAACGACAGACGGAGCGACACGTCGGTGGGGTATTCCATGGATGATGCAGATGATACAGTGTGAAGACAGCGAACCCCACACAGTACGTGACTAACGCTAGGATGAAGAAGAAGAAGAAGAAGAAGAAGAAGAAGGGAAACCAGAAGAATAGTGCACTTTGAAGAAAAAAATATATTTTCCCATAAACATTTAGAAACTTCATTCGGCATAAAAGACAACTAGGACTTGAGTACGAAAAAAAAAAGGTTATTTAAAGGAACCGTATGGTTTGTATTGATGCATTTTACAGTATTCACAGGTCCTAAACATGTGACACGAACCATACTGTACTTTCGGGTGCATATGAAAAGAACACACTGTCAGGTGATCATGACCAATAGGTGCTCCGGTTAGAAAAGTTTGGGTTTCTAGCAGAATATTTTCTAGTATACTCCTTCACTTTAAATGTTAACATTTGTTTTAATAATGTTGTAGTACAGCACGCACAGTTCTCAGCTCAATTGCTTGAATTCTCCTTAAATTAACTTTCACCGCAGAACAAAATCTTGTGTGTGTGTGTGTGTGTGTGTGTGTGTGTGTGTGTGTGTGTGTGTGTGTGTGTGTGCGCGTGCGCCTGTCTGTCTACTTCTTTCTCCTGGACAGGCATTAGCTAGGGTACGCATTAACAAAATTGAAAGGTAACGAGATAAGAGACGGTCAGGAAGTGGTGCCGTTTCCCCGCATTAAGCTTTGCAGCACTTAATTATCCATAATGAGCCGTGTTTAAATTAGAGCGCAGGGGCATTTCGGTGCACTCGAAGAGCCCTAATCTTTTTGTCTCTGGAGAAGTTTCTAAGGAAAGAGCACAGAAGCCCTGTGGCAGTTTGGATCAAAACAAGGCTTCTGCTGAAACCACAAAGTTATCTATGGTGGACATGTTCAAAGAGCTTTCTGCGGTAGCTGCGCTTTGTTGTAGGGCATAAAAAAAAATAAAAGGAAAAAAAATGTTGCTATGGAAAATGCATGTCGCTTGCCGGACATGTGAAAGAATCTAATATTACAGCCGGGCTTTGAGTGCCTCTTGGGAACTTGTGGTGGATGGTGGACTACTGAAAACTTTTCAATGTTAAATTATGGTACTAGCGTCAGCTATTATCGATAACAAATTAACTACTGGTTTAGTTCGATTAAAATAAATCATGGAGGAAGAAGAAGAAGAAGAAGGAAAATTACTCCATGAGCTTCCGTTTTATTTAGAGATCTCGCATTTTGTGAACTTTTTGAGAAAATGTGACTGTTTTGCTTTATATTTTTTTTAAGTCAAATTTTCTTTGACTTAGATTAGGTTAGATTCAACTTTACTGTCATTACACATGTACGAATACAAGGTAACGAAATGTAGTTTAGTATCCAATCAGAAGCGCAAGAGTCGTAGATCAGTATAGACAGTAAGTATAATATAATTAGGGGCAGTTATATACAGAATAAGAGCAAAGAGGTGGGATTAAATTAACATTAATACACAAGATATACAGGACCGTGCAAAAGTCTTAGGCACCCTATTTTTTTTTAGGACAAATTTTATTATAGATATTTATTTTTCCGATTTCTGCATTACTGAGTCGGTACGAAAAACAAATTTTGATGTCCAGACATTGCTTTAAAAAAAAAAAAAAATTCTTTGTATATGAAACGTTTTGTACGTCAGTAAAGAACGCAGCGTGTTACATAAGAAAGCACTTTTCAGAGAAAACACAAGATGAGGACTCCTGGGTTTTGCATGCAAAAAATGAAAAGTTCACAAGTCCGAGTCTCCAGAAGAGCAGCATGGCAGAAAAACTTGCCACCTCATTTCCTTATGAAGCTGTACA
>JAQLOM010000034.1:22906051-22921574 GCA_030068315.1 Chrysichthys thysi
TAGTCATTTACCACATTAACAATGTATAGCGTGTATTTCTGATTAGTTTAACGTTATCTTCATTGAAACAAACTGTGACCCTAAACTTTTGAACGGTAGTGTGTATATATATATATATATATATATATATATATGGAAACAGTTCTCACTATGTTTGAAGTAAATGCATATTAATTTGGCAATTCAAATTAGCTTACATTTCACAATATGCATTAAAGCTTATTCTGTAGCTGCACACTCTGTCTGTTAATTAAACACCTTTTATTTACTTTAGCTGTAGGCGCAAACATTTACTTGCAAAATCTGGCAGAATAGTGCAAATATAATGTAATATCGTGTGTGCCCTAGTGTAAGAGACGTAGACGCTGAATGTGTCCTTACATCGAATCCAATTTCAAGAAAGCAGGTTAAATATTCGTTTGTATTGTATGTATACAGCGCGATCTTCCATATTAGAAATAAGATTTAGAATATTTTTCATATAATGAGTAAATGTCCTAATTTATAGGTTCTAGTGAATTGCATGTCTGCATTCTTTACTCTTGTTCTTTTTTTTTTTTCTTTATTTTATTATGAATGAATTAGGGGTTGAGATCTCAGAATAAATGCTAAATGTCATAAAATAAGATACAAAAATGTGAATAATATATAAAATATTTATTACTGTTTATCTTAGGGGAAAAAATGTGCAAGGCTAATTTCGATTTAAGAGTATCAAATTAGTGATTCAGAAACATAATCTAATGTATATTTGTTTGTGTTGTATAGGTTGGCCTTTTATAAACGTAACAGACACATTCATGCAGCTGTAAATAGCAGCAAAATATATCGTTGCCAGGTGTAGTGACAGTAGGATAGTAGAATTCATTTGGATGCAAATGTACATTACTCAGTAGGATAAAAAGTGATTTATGAATGAAGTTGAAAGTTATGGTTCTTTTTATTATATATTTGTGTGTTTGTGGTGTGTATATGGTAAGTGTGTGTGTACATTGGGTTACATGAAAATAAAATGATAACAAAACAAAATATGTGTGCCTTTTTATTTTTTAACCTATATTGACATCCGCTCTTTGTAATGAAATTGCTTTTTTAATGTGTGGATATTTTGGTGAATCTTTGCCTATTTTTATACAGAGTATTCTAGTTTGACTTGGAAGACTGTGGAAGAAGAAGAACAAGAAGAAGAAGAAACCTTCAGCACTTCTCTACAATTACCTGAAACAGCTAAAACACTTGAACTCAAGCCAGAACAAAAACATTACTCCAGTTCTTTGGAAATGAAAAAGAAAACGCCCAATTTTGTAACCAAGTTAACGCCATCTGTGGTCACAGTTGGCAGTTCAGCTAAGTTTACTGTCACTGTAGCTGGTTTTCCAAAACCTAAAGTTCAGTGGTTTCATAATGGAAAATCCATTATTTCTTCATCTGTGTACAAGTTTGTGGAGGAAAGAAATGAATACAGTCTAATTATCACTGAGGTTAAAAAAGAATTTGAAGGCGAGTATTCTTGCGTTGCCAGGAACAGATTTGGCCAGACTACCTGCACGACAACACTAAAAGTGGAACTTAGTGATTTATCTCCGGCAGAGAAATGGGTTGAACAAATGTTTAAAATTCCTGGAGAGCCACCTCGCTTTACTATGCAAATCCAACCAGTGCAGTGTGCTGAGGGATGTGAGGTTAAATTCCAGTACAAAGTTACAGGGATTCCCAATCCAGAGGTTAAATGGTTTAAGGCTAGTTCTCAAATTAAACCTAGCCCAAATTGTTGTGTAGTCGCAGACCCCGATGGCACTGGTTTTCTTATAATGATCGATGCGCAGCAAAAGGATAGTGGACTCTACACGTGCAGGGCTTCCAATTGCTTTGGAGAGGCAACTTGCAGTGCTGAGTTGGTTGTGTTTCGCAAAAGTTTCTCTGTGTCGCATCAACAGCAGGTAGTTCATGGACAAAAGGCTTATAAAGTGTCCACAACTGAAGAAGCAATCGAATCTCGATTGTACAGTGTAACTCTTCCTATTCAAGCCAGAACCCAAGTGCAGGAAGGACACCAGATGATTTATACCATTGGCACTGAAGATAAGCACACTGTAGCCAGTGAGCAAGTCGGTACTTTCAGTGAGATAGATGTTTCAGCTGCAACCATGCACAAGGAGCAGGTGACCCACCAAGCTGCAGTTCTGCAGTCTCACAAGATGCAGGAAAGAGTAACCGTAACTCCCACCCAGCCACAATCGGCTGTGGCAACACCTCTGAAACAGCTTCACATGGCTGCCATGACTTCTGCTGTTCAAGAAAGCCAAGGTTTCACAGAACAGCATTTTGACCGTATTAAAAGTCCTGAAGTCACAGAGCTTGAAATTGCAGTGGAGCAGCCTTCAAAATGTATGTCTGCTATAACCGAGAGTGTGACTCCTCTAATAGTAGTTAAAGCAGAGCCTCTGACCAGGCAAGAAGAAAAGCAGTTAAAAGCTACTTCTGAACCCAGGCACCAAATGTTATGTCACCAGGTAGAAACAACCCTCCCGACTGTTAAAGAGCAATCGCAGATCATACCACAGACAGAGGCGGAAAAAAGCTACCAAGTTAAAGAGGGTGTTAAAATAATGTATACAGCAGTTTCCACAGAAAAACAACAAATAACCGAAGGGCATGCGACAGATATCTCGGTTTTAGATTCAGCCATTCAGTCATCAGTAAAGACCGAGTCCTCAAAGCCGGTCGTTCTTTCAGCAAGTGAGACCAAGCAAATGCTAACGAAAGAGGGGAAATTATCTATGCATCGGCCAAATGAAGAGGTTGCATCTTTGGCAACGGATAGGGTATTAAGGTCAGCTCTTGTTGCTGAGCAAACAAACGAACTTAAAGCTGATAGAACAAGTATAATTCCAGGTATTGACAGTGCTGTTTCAGTTGAGTCCCAGAATGAAGAGGAACAGGTGCTTAACTTACAGATATTTACAGATCAGACCGTTCTTCCCTGTGAGGATAGATTCAGTAGCGAGAGGCCAAGGCCTGAGCAAGCAGAAGTTAGAAAATCTCCCACTCTTATGCACACAGTGTCAACAGATGATCAGGCGATTGTCACATGCGAACAGTCGACTCTGCTAACTGTTCAAGAGACACCACTTTCCGTCGTACCTCGGAAAGAAATCCCTGCTCCCTTGCATCTACAGGCAATTCACCCAGATAGCATTCTGTCGAAAGAGGGGATACTCTCAATAGAGAAGCCAGATCACCAGATGGCAGCTCTGAGACAGGAAAAGGCCCGCAAACATGCAGCTACTACAGAAGAGAAAAGGGAGATAGCAGCAGACTATTCCAGCGCTCTTAATGTTTCTGTGGAAGGATTTCAATCTGAAATCCGGAAAGAACCCAAACCACAAAACATTCTGCAAGTGTTCGCAGAGCCGATGCAACTACCGAAAGAAAGCCCGATCGCCAGTGACATTAAGCAACAGCGTGCATTAGTGCAAAAGGAGGATCAGTGGAATGTCTTGCATGCCGTGTCTGTTTCAGACAGACAAGATTTGGTGGAAGGGCATACAGAGGATTTAGGTGCAGTTGAGCGATCCACGTGCTTGACTACGACGGAGCCGAAAATATCATCAGAATTTGTTCATGTTGAGGAGAAGGCAATCTCTACTGAGAGCACTATTTCTCTTGAGGCTGCAGAACAGGACTTTGCTGTTCAGATTCAAGAGGGACAGTCCATTAGGCAGTCAATATTAATGGAAGAGAAGCATGTTATCAGAGGCGAAGCATCTCAGGATATGACAAAATCGGAAACTACCACTGCAGTGGTTAGTCAGCAGAAGATGGGTGCTCTACTAGTGTCAGAATCCAGAGAAAGCCAAGTTCTTCCAAAGGAGCTTACTTTTGTTATCTCCAAACCAAAATCCCATAGCTTAGACATAAAGCACCAGTTGAAAAACATGCTTGCATCTGCTGTAGCTAGAGATCAGCCCTTAATCCTAGCAGATGTGGTTGAGCGATTAGAAGTCATTGAGGTGCAAGAAGTGAAAGTGCAGAAGGAGCCCAAGTATATCATGTTCACATATCTTATTACAACTACAGGCGCTCCCATAGAGATTACAATTGCTTTTGAGGGAGAGTATCCTCAGACCGCTGATCTCAAGAGTGAACTTCAGGCTGCATTTTATTCCATTGTATTCCGTGAGCATCGTGTTCTTACCTCTGACCAGCCAGGAACAATGCAAATTGACCGGCCGCAGAGATTACAAGTTAGCAGGGTTACCCCCAAAGAAAGGCTCTCACAAGTGGTAGAGACTGTGCGCTTAACTGAAAATGCAGAAGCCTTTTTAGCAGCTAAATCTCAATCAGCCGCTCTAAAAACTGAAGCCTCAGCCGCCTTCCAGTCTGTTAGTTTTCAGAAAGAAACGGTTGTGGAAGACTCTAGGAGTGAAATGATGCAGGTGTCCACAGAGTCAACAATGGAATCGAAGCAAACTGTTCATATTGAAAAACAGGAAATCAGATCAGTGACAGTAAAAAGCCAAGAGAGAGATGCAGGTGCAAAAGATATCACAACTAGTGTGACCTTTGGGCAAGTACCACCTGCTGAGGTTCTCATTAAGAGAGACGGAATGCAGAAATATCTGATGGAAGAAACGATCAAATTCCAAGAAGAAACGGTTAAGGACGACTATTCTGTTTTTGAAAGTACTTTACAGGACGTTACACTTGATGAACATTCTAAAGCAACCTTTTCTGTAACTCTAAGAAATGTTTCCAAAGTGAATTGGCTTTTTAACGGAAACCAAATTAAGCATGGCAAAGAGTTCAAGTGTTCAAAAGACAGGGACACCTATACACTAGAAATAGACAAGGTTATCAAGAAAAAACATGAAGGAGAATTCACGTGTGAGGCTGTGAGTGAAGCTGGCACAACAAGGACATCATCAAGGCTCACAGTAGTCGCAAGAGGTTGGATTACGGGGATTATTCTACCATGTCATATCACCCATGACTAATCCTTACCATTCATATTTTTTTTGAGTTCTTCAGATTACTCTTAAAGATATATTAATATGCTCAACTAATTGAACAGGGCACAACATTCTATGTGACGAATATCACTTTGATATCTCCTCTATATAAATCCACACTTCATGTGCCTGATCTGGTCACATTATTCACAAATGTGCGCGCATGACTTCACTTTCTAGTCTTCATCACTTCTTAACAGTCGGATCCCTTTCAACATCATCCCATGCTTATCACCTTTTCATGGGGGGGTCTTTCACACCCATGGCTTACTTGGACTTGGGTACCTGCAGCACCCAGGAAATATGCACAGTGTCTCCCCCATTCTTCACTGCGCACTTCTCTTTGCATGCTCTCCAGGACCTAAAGTCTTGGTTTTGTTCTTCATTGGTCACTTCTTCATTGATTTTGTTTCCCCCTCCCATAACCTGATCACAAATCTCTTTCCACAGTCACTCCTGGATTTATTTTTTTTGCATCTCATCATTCATGTCATTTTTAATGTAATTGTCTTTGAAGTGAATTAAGTTCTGTCGGCTACATCATAATGAATGTTCATATAAGGAGCTGGGATGAAATATCTACAGAACTGTGTTCATTTCAAATACAGTGTTTACGTATTCGTTTCATGGTTTAGTCGAAATTGCATTGATTCTAATAATTGTCTTTTTTTTTTTTCTTCTTCCTGTGCACAATTCAGTGCCACCTGTTTTCAGGCAAAAAATCCATGCTCTGGAGACTAATGTCAGCAGCCCTGCCAAATTCGAATGTGAGATTGAAGATGCCCCAAATGTTACCTTCAAATGGTTCAAATCCGGTTCTGAGATCAGACAGAGTGACAAGTACAGGATCATCAGCTACTCCACCACATCATCTCTGGAGCTCCTGAGTCCAACGATAGCTGATAGTGGAGAGTATATGTGCAGAGCAATAAACCAACATGGCAGCGACAGTTGCTCTGCTAGCCTGACAGTGACAGGTAAGAGACCTATACCTTTCCGTGTTCTCTGGATAGCATCGATATTACTGATATCTTTAATTGTGAAATCTGTCTTCAAAGATGAAACTCACTATTAGATTTATTATAAACCAATTCTCTTTTTTCTTTTTGCACAACTTTGTCTCTTATAGAGCTTTTCCCTCCAGAATTCGTGTCAAAGCCTGAACCAATGACACTGTTTGTAGGCAAACAAGCAAAATTTCAGTGTGCTATCAGTGGTTCTGCACCAATGAATGTTGCCTGGTACAAGGACAACATTGCTATTTCGCCTGATGAGCACTACAGCGTGTCCTTTGTGAAAAACAAGCACTGTCTTGAGATCACGAAACTTGAGCAAAGTGATCAGGGAGCTTACCTTTGCAAAGCTTCAAACAGCGTCGGCATGGCTACATGCTGCACGGAAATGAGAGTTATAGACAAACCCAGTTTTGTCAAGACCTTTGAATCGACTTCTGTAGCTGTGGGTAACCCACTGCGGCTTGAGTGTCAGGTAAATGAAGATACAGGAGTGAGCATCAGTTGGACCAGGGATGGCAAGAAAATCCATAACACTATGGATAGCAAAATTTCTTTTGATGACAAAGTGGTCAGCCTTGATATCCCAAAGACCAAGATTAAAGATACAGGCACTTATGTCTGTACTGCTTCTAATGATGCTGGAAGCAGCAGCTGCTCTTCTGTGGTGACGGTGAAAGGTAAGCTATTTGATCTTAATTTGCTTCGCTTTGTCCAAGAAAAGAAAGCTAAACCGATCCCGGTCATCTCTGGATGATGCAAAATGTTTCTTTCCCGCACTTCTTTATCTTCTTCTACATGTGTGTTCTTGAACTTTGTGAGCTTTCTTCCAGCATAGAGCTGATTTACTCTGAACTGAATTTCCTCAGAACCGCCAGTATTTGTTAAGAAACTGGAGCCTAAAATCCTGTGGAAACAAGGCATTTCTGCACGCTTAGCGTGCACCGTCAAAGGATCTCCTGAACTCCATGTGACTTGGTTTTTAAATGACAAACAGCTCAGTTCCAGTGAAAGACACAAAATCGCCTTCAAAGATGGCCAAGCTACACTTGAGATTATTGACCTTTGTGTGACTGACAGTGGAAATTATACTTGTGAAGTGATGAACGAGGCTGGCTGTGAAAGCTGTAGCACCAAATTGACTGTTAAAGGTTTGTGACAATAGGCACTTCACTTTGATTTCGTATATAAACGATTTATTATTCATTGTTTAATACATTTCATTCATGACGTAATATTACTCTTAGAACCCCCTGCCTTCAAAAAGGAGTTAGAGATGGTGGAAGTGGTCAAGGGGCATGCTGCAAAACTCCAGTGTGAAGTTACTGGCACTGCTCCATTTGATGTTACTTGGCTTAAGGATAAGAGACCAGTGACCACTGATAAAAAGCACAACATAGTAACAAAGGACACCATTTTATATTTGGAAATACAGTCGTTTGACAGTGCGGATGTTGGGGACTACCAATGTGTTGTTTCCAATGATGTTGGCAAAATAACTTCTAAATCAGTAGCCAAATTAAAAGGTTTGTAAACGTACCCTTGTGGTCGTGTGTACTAGTTGTAAGTTATGGGATGTATCTGTTTCTTTTCTCGTATCATTCTTGTGTATCAGAATGTGTTTACATTTTTCTTCTTTCATACAGACCCTCCGTCTTTTGTAAAGAGGATTGAAAACACAACGGCGGTTTTGGGCAGTGCCGTGAAACTGCTCGGTACTCTTAAAGGCTCGGCCCCTATCACTGTCACATGGCTAAAGGATTCTGAGCTACTCAGACCCGATGATCCGAATATTGCCATGACTTTTGAAAACAATGTTGCCAGTTTGGAAATTGCAAAAATAGCCATGAACCATGACGGAAAGTATACGTGCCAAGCTGAAAATGAGGCTGGCCAGCAAAAAAGTGAAGCCAAGTTATCAGTTCAAGGTTAGGAAAAAAAAGTGGAATGAGAATATGCTCTTCAGGACCTTGGGGATTCTGGTAAAAACGAGAATATTTAAAACATTAATTCTCTCTCTCTCTCTCTTTTTTTTTAATATCTCAGAACCTGCTAGAATTGTTGATAAGGCACCTTCCATCAGCGTGACAGCAGGAGACTCTGCAACTTTGGAATGCACTGTATCAGGAAGTCCGGATCTCAAAGTTAAATGGCTTCGCGATGGCAAGGAAGTGACAGGAGGCAGAAAATACAAAATCTCTTTCAAAGATAACGTAGCAAGCTTGAAAATGCTCTCGGCAGAGAGGGGAGATAGCTGCGAATACACGGTGGAAGTCTCTAATCGGGTTGGAAAAGACCACTGCTCTTGCTCAGTCACAGTTCTTGGTTAGTTTTTTTTTTTTTTTTGCCGTCTTCTAACTCTTGTGATATGTATTGTGCATGGGTTTTTTTTATTTTTTTTTTTAATTTATCATTTTGAAAAATCTTTTTGAACAGATAAAATTATACCTCCGACCTTCACAAAAAGTCTTAAAAAGGTTGATGGCAACCTCGGAGGAAATATCCAGATGGAATGTAAGGTGTCGGGGTCACAGCCCATGACAATATCTTGGTTCAAAGACGGAAAGGAGATTACAAGCGGGATAAAGTACCGAACGGAATTTAAAGAAAGCACTGCTTTGTTGAAAATATCCCAGTTAGAGACTGCTGATGCCGGAGTATTCACATGCCATGCAACTAATGCTGCAGGGCACAGTGAGACCAGTGGAACAGTATCTGTTAAAGGTTAGAAAAACTGGTCCAGTGATTTATTTACCTGATCGGATTTTTTTTTAAATAATCAAGGTATGTTTTTTCTTAATGCAAATTACACATATAGTGACTTAACTGTGATGTTTTCCCTGGTAACTGAAAACAGAGCCACCAGTCTTCACATTGAAACCTGAATCTCAAGATGCTATACCAGGCTCTAATGTTGTTTTGAAAGCCGCTTATACTGGAACACCCAGTTTTACTATTAAGTGGTTTAAAGAAGAAAAAGAAATATTAACCGGAGGTACTTGTTTCATCAAGAAAGATGCCTCGTCAAGTACCTTGGCACTGCACTCTGTAAAGCCATCACATTCTGCCAAATATACTTGCCAAGTTTCCAATGATGCAGGAACGGTTTCATGCACCGCAGTCTTATTTGTGAAAGGTGCCTCTTCTTATCCTCTTTGCTTCTTCATGTACTGTTCTTTTTTATATGTATATATATGTATATCTTTTGAATATGATGTTCTTCTCTTTTTTTAGAGCCTCCAACGTTTGTGACGATACTCGATGCAACTAAATTAGCAGTGAATGGCAGTGTTGTGGTTTTGGAGTGTAAAGTAACGGGCAGTCCTGAAATTACTATTAAGTGGTATAAGAATAACGTAGAAATCAGTCCGAGCAATAGATATCAAATGACCTTCACCGACTCAGTTGCCACACTGCGGATATCAGACTGTAGTTTGGAAGAAAGTGGCGATTATATTTGCGTAGCATCCAGTGACGCTGGCAGTGACAAATGCAGTTGCTTGGTTACTGTCAAAGGTATGAAGGAGAATCCTCTTAAATCTTTTACTAGCTAAGTAGCAGCTACGGTATTGGCTTATTTTGTGTTCTTTTACCACCAGAACCCCCGGCGTTCATTAAGGTGCTTGAATCTAAAGAAGTTGTCAAAGGCAATGATGTTATGCTTGAGGGATCGGTCTCAGGAACACCTCCGTTTGAGGTTTCCTGTTTCAAAGACTCAAAGCAGATCAGGAATGATCGCCGGCATATCATCGGTACAAAGAATGATGTCGTTACTATTGAGATTCTCAAGTTTGAACCTGGAGACGCAGGCAAATATACATGCACGGTAGCAAATGAAGTGGGCCAGGCGTCATGTGATTGTGAAGTTATATCGAAAGGTCGGTATGACGACGAAACCATTTAAGCCGATATTTTCGTTAAGCAAAAGTGCAGACGTACTTTTTCAGGTTCTAAGTTACATGTCTTACTTTTTCTTTTAATAGAGCCACCGTCATTCACACAGAAGCTAGATAACATGGATGCCTTACTGGGCACCGAGCTTACAATGCTATGTGTTCTGAAAGGCTCACTGCCTATGACAGTGTCATGGACAAAAGGTGACCATGAGGTTAAAGAAACTGAGGATGTCCAGATTTCTTTTGAGAACAGAACAGCAATGCTGCATTTCTCTAACGTAAAGTTAAAACATTCCGGAAAGTACACTTGTCATGCTCAGAATGAGGCTGGAAGTCAGAAGTGTACAGCAACTTTGGTGGTCAAAGGTTTGGTTTGATTGTTACTTGAAGCAAACCTATTCTTAACGTGGATTACATAGAGTCAACGCATTGGTACAACAATATTTGTCACCCTTTACAGAGCCAGCAAATATTACCGAGCAGGCCAAGTCTATCAGTGTCACCGTAGGAGATCCTGCCACACTGGAGTGCAGGTTCTCAGGCACTAAAGCCCTGAAAGCCAAATGGCTGAAGGATGGAAAAGAACTAACATCTGGCAAAAAATACAAAATCCAAAGCACCGATACAAGCTCCACATTAAAGATCCTTTCTGCAGAGAGGCATGACGAAGGCGAATACACATTTGTGATCGCAAATGATGTTGGCAGTAGCACTTGTGAGGCCTTTGTTACAGTGCTAGGTTAGTTTGTTAAAAAAAAAAAAGGCATTTTTTTTAAAAGAAAAAAATATACATTATGTCTCAGTGCAATATACTCATTCACGGTGTTTCTCTTTTCGGAACAGATCAGATAATTATGCCATCGTTCACCAGAAAATTAAAACGATTGGAAAGCATTAAAGGATCCTTTGCACACTTGGAATGTCTGGTCGCAGGATCTCTGCCTATAACAATCACTTGGTTTAAGGAGAACAAGGAGATAGAGACAAATGAAAAACACAAGTGCGTTTTCTTTGAGAACGCAGCGTCTTTGGAAATCAGTCGTCTTGATAGTTCGGACAGCGCCAATTATACCTGTATTGCTACAAACAAAGCAGGCAGTGCCCAGTGTTCTGGTGTACTAAAAGTTAAAGGTTTGCATTTTCCCATCATAAATAACTACCGTATTTTCCGGACTAAAGAGCGCATCGGAATATACGCCGCACCCACTAAATTTTAAAAGAAAAAAACAAACAGGTTTTTTTTTTACATATATTAGCCGCACCCGACTATAAGCCGCAGATATATACGTTGTGAAATGAGATATTTACACAAGAAAATTTTTATAAATGTTTATTTACATACCTTAATGTGCGTGTCATGCTTCTTGCGTCAAGTGCCAAAAACTACCGGTAATGTCTTCTTCTGTGCATTGATCTGTTGCGTCTTTCATGTTTTAGCACCCCCTGATGGCAGTTAGCGAAGAAAAATCTATAGATAAGCCACACCGGTGTATAAACCGCAGGGTTCAAAGCGTGAGAAAAAAGTAGCGGCTTATCGTCCGGAAAATACGGTGCATCTTCTTTAGAAACGTGTAAATCTGCCTCCATCCTGATATCTTTTATTGTACTACCTTTATGAACAGAGCCTCCTGTTATTATTGAAAAACCTGAGTCGCAGCAGGTCATACCTGGAACCAGGGTGAAATTCAGTGCACTTATTTCTGGAACTCCCCCACTGACCGTCAAGTGGTTCAGAAATAAAAAAGAGATCTTATCAGGGGTCGACTACTCCATTCAGAAAGATGACTCTTCGAGCTCACTCGAGCTGTTTTTCACTAAGCCGTCAGACTCTGGAGACTACGTTTGTGAAATAAGCAACGATGTTGGCTCAGATTCCTGCCAAACAACACTCTTTGTCAAAGGTTTTTATTTTTATTAAATTCCTATTCTTTTTTTTTTTTTTTCAATTAATGATGCATCGATACCATTTTATTTAATCATACGTAGATACCTATACTGAAATTAGTCATTTGTGTTTGTTAGTACACAACCAGGGGCATCAGTGAGGTCTTTATTTAGCTCTGTGTTTTCACTAGCATGTGCTACTGGTAATGAATTCTTGATCAATTTTATGTTTGTTGGAGTTCAAACACTATCTTTGGTATTAAAAACGAGCACAGGTTGCTGTGCATTGCACACCGAGTCCTCAAGCATGAGAGTTTCTCTGCATGAGAATACCTTTGTATGTGTGCAATTCATGGCACCTTGCATTCATTGTTATTGATTAAACCTGAAGATACTGGTGTTTAAACACCGTGGAATGTTCTCTCCAGGCAATTTGATTGCATGAAGATGCTCCAATACCTCTCTTGATACTTAATACTTCTTACAGAGCACAGTTTGTAGTCTGCTTTACTTTGATAGCCATCATCACTCGTGATATTTCATGTTGTTGGTTCATTAGCATGATTACCTTTTATGACCACAAGTAAATGAGGACAGTCTTGGTATCGATGCATCTCCAGTCTTAATCCATCTTCTCTTTTATATTAAGAATTGATTAAGAAGTCAAATAAATAAATACGTATCTCTTTTTCGCTTTCTTTTTTTTTCTTTTTATGCAGAACCCCCCAAATTCGTCCGAAAGCCAGAGAAAGTTTCAGTAGTGAAATCTGGCCAGTCTGTCATTTTCGAGTGTGAGATCATGGGCACACCGGAAATAGACACATACTGGTTTAAAGACGGTAACGACTTAAGTCCAGACGACAAGCATAAAATGAGTTTTGTCGACTCATTGGCACGGCTTGAAATTGGCGGTGCTGAGCTCAAGGACAGTGGTGTGTATTACTGCGAGGCCCGCAACGATGCAGGTAGTGAGAGCTGTAGCATGGATCTTAAAGTGAAAGGTTGGTGCATACTTCGACATTAAGAGTTGAATAGAGAATTCATTGAGAATTCAGAAATATACAGGCTTGTGATGAACATAGATTTCACCCCTTTTCGTGCGTTTCTTTCTTCGTCTCGCAGAGCCACCTGTTATCGTAAAGCCGTTCGCTCCTGTAGAGGTTGTGAAAGGTCAGAATGCCTCTTTTGAGTGTCAAATTAGAGGCACAGCTCCTTTTATAATCACTTGGCATAAAGATTCCAAGGAGATAAAGCCAAGCACAAAACACGTGGTCTCTCAGAAAAATGGTTCTCTAATGTTACTTGGCATACAGAAATGTGATGACTTGGATGTCGGCGAGTACCAATGCATTATTTCGAATGAAGTCGGAAGCTGTTCGTGTAGGACAACGCTAAGCATTAAAGGTTGACTCTGTTTTTTTGGGTTTTTTTCACCTTAAGAATTTTACTGCCATTTTCAACTCACTTGAAAACCCAACTAACCTTCTTTTAAACTCCTCACTACCAGAACCACCATCATTTGTAGAAAAGATCCAGAATGTGACTACAGTACTGGGAAATGTAGCAGAGTTTAAATGTGTTGTGAAGGGGTCACCTCCTCTGACCATACAATGGCAGAAGGATGAAACATGGATCTTGGAAGATGCTGAAATTGAGAGAACGTTTGAGAATAACGTTGCTACGTTAAGAATTCCCATGTGCCAGTCTAACCATGCTGGAAGATACACCTGTCAGGCTATGAATGAGGCAGGGCTGGAGAAGTGTTTTGCCACTCTTTTGGTTCAAGGTTGGTGATTTATGGCGTGCATTTAAGCTTTCCGTGAGTTTTTAATTATTTTCTGCAGGTAATTACATTAATGTGTTCTTTTTGAACTTCAGAGCCTCCCGAGATTATCGAAAAACCAGAAGTTATAAATGTCACTGCTGGAGATCCAGTCAGTTTTGAGTGCAAGGTAACAGGCACTGCTGAACTGAAAGTGAAATGGATTAAAGATGGCAAAGAGGTGGTCCCATCCAGACAACATAGCCTCGGTTTTGTCAATAACATCAGTAACCTTAAGATTCAGGCTGCACAGTTAAATGATGGAGGAACTTACCTATTTGAGGTCTCCAACTACATCAGTACCCGCACGTGTACAGTGACTTTAAACGTTCTAGGTTAGTGTTTTATTAAATATCCTAACAAAGTAAAAGCCTTTAAAACCATGATCCACATGCATGTATTTATGCCCTATCTTTGTCTTGCAAATAGAACAAATAATTCCTCCTGCCTTCATCAAACCCCTGACTGACATGGAGGAGATTCTAGGTGCTCCGGTAAAACTAGCATGCAATATATCTGGCTCGCTCCCAATCTCTGTGGAGTGGTTTAAAGATGGGACTAAACTAACAGGAAAAACCAAGTATAAACTGGTTCAGGACAACAACAGTGTCTCGTTGGAGATTGAGCGACTAGAGAAGGCGGACACTGGAACCTACTGTTGTAAACTTACAAACAAAGCAGGAAGTTGTGAATGCAGTGGAACACTGAGGGTGAAAGGTCAGATGAGAAAACGGCATCCAGATTTTAATCAAATTTCAAACAAATTTACTCTGGCGTTCAATGATGGCTGCCTCTTCTTTAACACCACTGTCTGTATTTCTGTCCTGAAAAACATGTAGAACTCCCAAGCTTTGTGGTGGTGCCTGAGCCACAGGCTGTCATACCAAATACCACAGTTCGTTTTAAAACCACCTTTAAAGGAACGCCTCCCTTCACAGTGAAATGGTTCAAAGAAGATACTGAACTGATCACTGGACCATCCTGCTTTATTGGCCTCGAGGGCCTGTCAAGCTTCATAGATCTTTACGCCGTGGGACTTTCGAACACTGGGCCATACTCTTGCCAAGTTAGCAATGATGCTGGTACAGCGAAATGTACCACGAGCTTATTGGTGAAAGGTCGGACTTATTATTTATTTTATTTTTTGCTGCACTGCCATCGTGTTCATTTGTTTTTAATCATTATCTTTTGTTATTTTGCATTTTACAAAGCCCTCGTATTGCTTTTGTTTTGTTGCTATCTTTATGTTGCTATCCTAATATTGCAATCTTCATCTCCAGTCTTTTCATCATCTTGCTCATGTTGCATCTGTTTCATTCTTCATCAGAATGCTTCTTTGTGGCTGGCATCTCGTGCTCTTCATTTTTCAAGCCATCTTCTGTCCTCACTTATTGTAATTAAATATGTGATGAACTAACGTATGGTATTTGTGCCTTCACAGAACCACCTGAATTTGTACAGAAACTACCAGCGACAAAGTTCCTAAAGATGGGATTGCCACTCCGGCTTGAATGCAAAGTTACCGGCACGCCACCTTTGAAAATTAGCTGGTTCAAAAATGACAGTGCAGTCACTGAGAGTGACAACATGAAGATGGCCTTTGATGGCTCAACGGCAGTGCTTGAGATTTTAAGCACTTCCTGTGAGGATGACGGAGTGTACACGTGTGAAGTTCAGAATGATGCAGGAACTAAAAGCTGCAGCACCACTCTTTCAGTCAAAGGTCAGCCAGTGGGGGAGTTTTCTTACCCAATGAGATATATATACCGGTATATATAAAATACAGTACCGTGCAAAAGTTTTAGGCACGTGCAAGGAAATGCTGCAAAGTAAAAATGACTTCAAAAATAACGAAATTAAATCTTTCCACTCAAAGGAAAAATACTACAACATGCA
>JAQLOM010000034.1:22934908-22950340 GCA_030068315.1 Chrysichthys thysi
CTCCAGGTTCTCTGAATCTTTTGATGATGTTCTGCACTGTAGATGATGAGATTTGCAATTTGACGTTGAGGAACATTTTTTTTTTTAAGTATTCCACAATCGATTATAGAGCCTCTGCCCATCTTTACTATTGAGAGACTCCGCCTCTCCAAGACATCCCTTTTATAGCTAATCATGTTACAGACCTGATATCAATTAACGCAATTAGTTGCTAGCTGTTCTCCCAGCTGAATCTTCTTAAACTTTCTTGCTTTTTCAGCCATTTCTTGCTCCCGTGCCAACTTTTTTGGGACCTGTAGCAGGCATCAAATTTGAAATGTGCTCATTTTCCTAGCTTGAACATTTGTTATGTTATCTATGTTGTGTTGAATAACATATTGGCTCATGTGATTTGAAAGTCTTTTAGTGTTCATCTTATTCTACTTTAAAGAACGTCCCAACTTTTCTGGAATCCGGGTTGTACAAGGCTTGTAGATTACGTAGTATCACATGGTATTGACTGTTGGTATACGTAGAACAATTTTTATTAATGAGTCAACAAGTGTGGTGTCAGACAAATCCCCGATATCAGTATCAGAATCAATACATCCCTGGCAAGCATGCTAATGTCATCTTCACTATTCTGTGTCTTATGTCTACTTGACATCTTTTGTATTTGTTTTGTCCTCATATGCAATATCATAGTTGCTACATTTTTGGCTTACTCTCATTGCTAATGACTGTCTTTTTCTTTTTTTTGATGATATTTGATAATATTTGCTCTATCTGCCTCTTAAACCGAAGGAATAAATGTGTCATTCTGGCTTGCTAAATCATTTTTTAACAGTGCTCATGCAATATTACTTCTTCACCTGAAGTTTGTTGATTAAATGTATATATTAATTGTTCTTTAAGTTCCTGAGATCGTTGAGAAACCAGAGAAGAAACCTACACCAGTTGAGGAAAAGATTGAAGCACCAATTAAAGGTATATAAAACCCTCAACATTATGTTGTAAACAAGCAAATCATGCCAAAAGTTTCTTTTTTTTTGTCTTTTTGTCCAGTCTCTTTAATCAGTCTTACCTCTTGCATTGTTTGTCTCTTACTGCCTTAATCACACAATCCTTCATGACTAATAATAAAAATATATCGGAAAACATTTTCAAGTACCCGAAGCTAAGAAACCCAAAGAAGAAAAAGTTATACCTTTCAAAGTGGAAGAACCAAAAGAACCTCCTACTAAAGAAGGTAATATTGTGAATGTCATTTATTGTTGTTATAGTTCTGGTGTAGTTGTGTTGATTTGTCCTTTGTAAGATATGTGCGAATTTATACGAAGCTTTATATTTTAACTCTTTTTTTTATCTCTTTCATCATTTGTTTGTCCTAAGATGTTTGTAAGTTTGAAACACAAGTGTAGAAAGGTTTTGTTATTATGTTAAATTCAATAAAGTGTTTTCTTTGTGAATTTCTTCTTTCGATATCTTAAAAGAATACGAAGCGGTACCTGCTCCTCAGCCAACCCCGGCTGCACCCAAGAAAGGTATTTGTCCTTTATTTGTCGTTTAACATCCACTAGTCACATACTATTTCTTTCTGACTTGCATTTACATTTTTGTTGTATCTTTGACTGCTTCGTATATCTGTTCCCATTCTGCTATGACTTATATAGCATGGTCTTTTTATGTATGTCAAAACAGTGGTATTATTTGATATGTTTTGCAATGACCTCTGTGCGTTTCTATTTTTTTTTTTTTTCTCTGTATAGTTTATAGTAGTCTATATACTATATAGTCTTTGATGTTGGGTCATAATCAAGTTTGTCAGATTTGTCGTTCAGTCTCTTAACTGTTGTATAGAAATGTTCCGTACGGCTGTCAAAATATATTGTCAACACTTGTTAAGATGAATCTTTCCAAAGTCTTACAGCTTCTTAACATTTTGTATTGCATAAAAAAAGCGCCAGAGGTTGTAGAACCACAGCCTAAAGTCAAAGAACCGACACCTAAACCTCCACCGGTACCTGAAACCAAACCAGAGCCCAAGCTGAAGCCCAAGCCTGAGCCTACACCTGAAAAGAAGCTAGAACCAAAGCCTGAACTGAAAAAGCCTGAACTGAAAAAGCCTGAGCCACCTCCAGCCAAAGGTAGTTTTTGTCCCTCAAGCTAACTGCTGTGTTTTTCTGTGTGCTTTATGTCTGTATGATGCTGTATGTTTGTCCTACTTCCACTTTGGAAGTAAATCTTCTTTGCCACAGTGCCTTCTTTTTATTGCATGTGAAATAAAAGAAAAATAATCTTCTTTTAAGTTCCTCTGGAGTTAAAGAAACCAAAACCAACCGAACCAGAACCACCAAGGACAGTACCAACCAAACCAGAACCAGCACAAGTCACTGTGGTTCCTAAGGATGTAACCCCTCAAAAAGGTATTACTACATGATAACTGTATGTGAATGTCTTGCTGTAAGTGTGCCTGTGTTGTGTGATTGTCATCAGTCACACTCTTATGGGGAAAATGTTCTATTTATTATTCTTTTTACCAGTGGCTGCTTGTAGATTTTTTTGTCCATGTCTTGTTTTCTTCTCGTTGAGAATTCTTAATAATAAACACATCCATTAGGTAAAATCCAATTGTTGAAACAATGTTAAAGTTATAACCTTTTTTTTAATTAAAAAAACCTGTGAATTAAATCAAACGAACAAACCTTATATGCATGTGCGCACATAATGCACTAACACGATTAGTTTAACTGTCATTTACAGAGTATACGGTAATACTATACAAAGAGGCAGTGCCGTGTATGTGAATCGTTGTGTGTGTTTTTAATTCTTAAACCAGTGCTTTCTTAAAGCATTGTGCTAAACTTCAGTGTTCTTTCAAAGTACAAGAACCTTCCAAGAAGCCCAAGGTTCCTTCATATATATCTACAGAGAAAGAAGAAGTGGTGGAAGAAATAGCAATCTTTAGGAAAGTCATCACACCTGTCCCTAAAGTAGAAGAAGCCAAAGAAGAGAGGAAAAAGGAAACTGTTCCTGATCACAAAGATGTACCTCAAATACCTAAACCCAAATTTACACCTGTTGCCAAGCCCACGATAGAGGCCAAGCCTGAACTTAAACCTGAGGTCAAACCTGAACCTAAACATCAGGTTAAGCCAGAGCCCATACCTAAGGTTAAGCCAGAACCAAAACCTGAGGTCAAACCTGAACCTAAACCTGAAATTAAGCCAGAGCCTAAACCTGAGGTTAAGCCAAAGCCCAAACCTGAGGTTAAGCCAAAGCCTAAACCTGAGGTTAAGCCAGAGCCCAAACCTGAGATTAAGCCAGAGCCCAAACCTAAGGTTAAGCCAGAGCCCAAACCTGAGGTTAAGCCAGAACCCAAACCTGAGGTTAAGCCAGAGCCCAAACCTGAGGTTAAGCCAGAGCCCAAACCTAAGGTTAAGCCTGAGCCAAAACCTGAGGTCAAACCTGAACCTAAACCTGAAATTAAGCCAGAGCCTAAACCTGAGGTTAAGCCTGAGCCAAAACCTGAGGTCAAACCTGAACCTAAACCTGAAATTAAGCCAGAGCCTAAACCTGAGGTAAAGCCTAAGCCTAAACCTGAGATCAAACCTGAACCTAAACCTGAGGTTAAGCCAGAGCCCAAACCTGAGGTTAAGTCGGAGCCCAGACCCAAGATTATGCCTGAGCCAAAACCTGAGGTCAAACCTGAACCTAAACCTGAGGTTAAGCCCAAGCCCAAGCCTGAAGTCAAGCCTGAACATAAACCTGAGGTTAAGCCTGAACCCAAACCTGCAGTTAAGCCAGAGAAACCTGCACCAGAGAAGAAACCTGAGTCACTTCTACCAAAAGGTAGTCCTAGTCTTTTAGCGATACTGTGTTAGTTGGTTAATGTCTAACTTTGTCCCAAGCACTTTTAATGTCTTTACTTACTGTGTGGTGCTGTGAGTTTGTCTAGCTTCCATTTGGAGGCACATCTTTTGTCACTCTGGCTGTTTTATGTTTAATCTTTAAGTGTGACTTAAAGCCACAATGTGTGTCATTTTAAGTTCATGTGGAGGAAGAGAAACCAAAACCAACTCATCCAGCACCACCAGCAGCAGTGCCTACTAAACCAGAACCAGCCCCTGTGGTTCCTAAGGAAGTATCTCTTCAAAAAGGTATTAGTTCATGACTTTTGTTTTTACAGTCCATCTTCTTCTGTGCATGTGTCTGTGTTGTTTTGTCCTCTTTTTAGCCACGCTCTTATGGGGAAATCAAGTGGCGCTCTTTTGAATCACTGTCTTTGTCCTGTTTCTTGTTCAAAACTCTTTCAAATTCAGATTGAAAAGTTGCTTTACTGGCATGACAAATATTAATGTTTGCATTGCCAAACTCTTATTGTTCTGAATAGTGTGATGACCCATAGAAGAATTCTCTTTAATTCCAATGTTCTTTTAAAGTGCAAGAACCTTTGATGAAGCCAGAGATTCCTTCATACATACTTGGACAGAAAGATAAAGACAAAATGTCACAGTTCAGGACAGACATTGGGCCTGTCTCTAAACCAGAGGACAAGTATGACAAACCAAAAGATATTGTTTTACCTAAAAAAGATGTCACGCAACCTGAGATTTCTCAGAAGAAAGCCAAGGTTTCTCCTAGGCCAACACCAGAAGAAGAGAAAACACAGCCAAGTAAACAAGAAATCATTTCAACTAAAACTATTCCTAAGACAGAAGTCAAGCAACACATTGTGCATGAACAGAAGGGATTAATTGTAACTACTGAGGAAGTAATGGTGTCTCAAGAAATGAAGGTAGCACTTGTGCAAAAAACAGAAGAAAGGACGGGTGTTCTACATAAAAAAGAATTTGTCTTAACTTCAGAGAAAGCCATGATGCCTCAAGAACTTAAGGTAGAACCTGATCAAAGAGAAGTTATTCCACTGAAGAAAAAAGAACATATCTTAATTTCTGAAGAAACGCTGAAGGTAACACCTGCGCTGAAACCAGAGAAAACAGAAGATATTCCCCCTACAAAGAAGGACTTTGTCTTAAAATCTAAGGAACAAGTAGTCCCTCAAGAACCTAAGGCAGTGCCTGTACCAACTATAGAGAAAAAGGAAGGTATTCTACTTAAAAAGAAAGAATTTGTCTTGACAGCTGAAGAAAAAAGTATGTCTCAAGAGATGAAGGTAGCATCTCTGTCAAAAATAGAGGACAGGACAGAGAAAGAACTTAGCTTAATTTCTGAAGAAATGGTTCCTCAAGAACTTAAGGTAGAACATGTCACAAAAATAGAGAAAAGGGAAGGTATCCAAGTTAAGAAAAAAGGATTTGTGTTGACGTCTGAAGAAACATTTGTGCCCGAAAAGCTGAAGCTAGCACCTGTGCCAAAAGGAGAGAAAAATGAATATGAAGATATTTCACTTATGAAGAAGAAAACTGCCTTAACGTCTGAGCACGAAATGGTCCCGCAAGAACTTAAGCTGGAACCTGTACAAAAAGTAGACAAAAATGAAATTATTCCACTTACAATGAAAGAAATAGTCTTAACTTCTGAAGAAAAAACGTTGTCTCAAGAGCTAAAGTTAGCGCCTGTATCTAAAACAGACAAACAGAGCGGTGTTCTACATAAGAAAGAATTTATTTTAATTTCCGAAGAAGAAAGCGCGCCTCGAGAACCTAAGCTAACACCTGCGCCAAAAACAGAGGGAAAGGACAGAATTCCACTTCAGAAGAAGGAGCTTGTCTTAACGTCTGATGAAAAACTGACAACTAAAAAGTTGAAGGAAGCTCCTGCGCCGAAAACAGAAGAAAAAGAAGAAAAACCCTTTAAAAAGAAGGAATTTACCATATCTCCTAAAGAACAAGAATTGGCTCATCAACAGCAAACTGTAAGACCTGAGCTAAAAATACAAGAACAGGAACAGGTTCCACTTAAAAAGAAAATTGATTTAACTTCTAAGGAAGCAGAATTAGCAGCTCAACGACTTGAGAAAGCACCTGATATTGGAAAGGAAATAAAATATCTTAGGACTCCAAAGAAAGAAGAAACAGTCTCAGATAAGACAGATATAATAACACCTGGGCCTGAAAAACTTGTTTCTAAGAAGATGGAGGATGTTACTTCTGAAAAAGAATCTCAGCTTCCACAAACAGCGACGATTCCTGAGGTTCAGTTTGGAGTGGAGGTAGATGTTCCTCTTAAGAAGAAATCTACTACTTTGCTGAAGAAAGAAGACTTAGTGCCTTATAAGAAAGAGGATACTCTTATTCCTCCAAAGGATGACAAAGACGTTTTCCAAAACGGTGTTACTTCTACAAAAGGTACAATGGCAAATAACGCATTATCTTTCATATATAAATCTTCTTCTTAAAATTAATTCTTTACCAATAAATCTTTACTGTTCCACGTTCCATGTTGTCTTATATGTCTAAATACTCTTAATCAGGTGTAAAGCCTGCTCTTAACTGTGTATAAGCCTGTGTGAATCTCCCACTTTTCCTTGTTTACAAAATCTTAAATGTCTTTCATTCGCTAGAGTGATATCTTATATATTAACCTGTGTATCTGTACTGGTTTCTTAGACATCTTTATTAATACTGCACCTAATAGCATCTTAAATCTTTTAAGTTCTTTTGGAGCCCAAAGAAGAGCTGCCAAGGAAACAAGATTCAATTCTTGTCTATCCAGAGAAGGAGAAGGTCAAACAAGGTACAGCGTGAGCTAAAAACATCTTTATCTTCTTCAATAACCTCTTGATTTTCATTCTGTCTTCTTATGTACATGGCATTTATGTGCTTTGATAGTACTTTGATTTTTTTTTTGATAAGTGACCCATGCAAAAGTGAGAATGCCACAAACAATTAAGTGTCTTGTCTATTTATGTAAACAAAAAATCTTTAAATCCCATTTAATTCTTTTTTTAATAGGATTTCATTTTAGTGCATTAACTGTAGCACATGAACGAAACGATGTGTCTACTTTTTTTTTAAATGAAAATACAATCAGGAATAAAGTAATGGTGTGAAAGAGTGTGTAATAAATAGAGGTTGGATCGTATATTTCAGCACATGCGTCTTTGTCCAGCTTTAAACACTGTAGTCGTTTACAAATTATTTGTCATACATAAGTAATTTATCTTATAAAATTTCGACTGTTCTTTAAAAAACACACCAGCATGAGTACATAAGCACTTTTATGAAATGGCTTCTCAGAGAAAAGAGAAACCAAGTGAAAGAGGTATTTTTGATAAATAAATTCTGTCTAATAAATAAATGAATAAAGTTTGGCTTTGGTCTTAAACTAGGCTTATCGGGAGTGTATGAAAACACATAATATATAAATTTGATAACTTGTAGCATGATGTATGCCTCTTAAAATGTCTTATTTTCTTCTGGACACACATCTCAGAACTCCAAGCGTCTTCTTTGACTCTTCAGACGAAAGATCAATCTCTGGCCTTTGCAGAGAAAATGCCATTCGTGTCACTTATGATGGAAAAAGCATCAAAAGAAGAAGCACCAATAAAGCCAGAAGAAGTGTCTTGTGAGAGAATAAGTGAAGCAGACTACATTGAAGAGGAGGCACAACTTAATAAAAACATGTCTTTACAGAGAGGACTAATGTGTATAGTGGAAGAAGATGTTTTCCCTATGAATGTCAGTGACGATCATCAAATTCATTTCCAAACTCTTAGTAATATTATCTCTCCAGATCATCAAAGTGATCATAAGCAAGAAAAAATCACAGGGGAAAATATTTTGGAGAAGCACAAATCTTCCAAAGTGGAATCTCTTGGTGGTAAAATGAAAAACATTCAAGGAATTGGAGAAGAGTCTATACAAAAAGAAGAAGGTATAAGCAAAGTTATGAGCAATTTAGAGAGAAAGGTCATCACTGAAAACACAGCCAAGGATCAGATCCCACAGTTACAGAACCTTCCCCATAAAATTACTGTCACTAAAACAGATGAACGTCCCAAAGAGCCTGAGGCAGCATTTTTGAAAGGCAAAAGGATCCCAAAACAAGATGAAGTACCTGAGAAGGTTCATCTAAAGCCTTTTAAAAAGAAGCCTTCAGCTGGATCACAGGCAGAAAAAGAAGCTTCTGATTCTGTGCAACCTACCAAACAAGCTGTAAAAGAAATCAAGGAGTCTTCTGCAGGAGAGGTGAAAAAGAAAGGCATTCTGGGTAAAGAAGAACCGATATTTTTGGAAGGAGACAGTCAGAGTCTCAAAATTCCCCAAATGGTCAAACCTAAAGGCAAGGAATCTTTGAAAGAAGCAATTTTACCATCAACGAGTCCAGCTTTGTCAAACGATGATGAGACTGAGAGTTATGAGAGTGAAAGCCATTTTGAAAAATATGAAAGCATTAAGAAAACTGATATAACAAGACCTGAAGAAGACAAAGTGGCACCAGTGAAGACTGATAAAGAATTGGAAAAGATGAAAACAGATGACGAAATGTCAGAAAAGCCAGACGTGAAGAAAATAGCAAAGACGCCAAAACAGGATATGCCCAAGGAGCCTGGCCTGACTTTAAAGAAAGTGAAGAAATTGCCACCTGACACAAAAGAACAAGAAACAGTCAAATTAAAACCTTTTGAAAAACCTGGAAAACCAGTGCCTGAACCAGCAGAAGACACCAAAAAGAAACCATCAGAAAAAGAACCCGTATCTTTCCAAAAAGGCAGAGAACCTATTAGTTCTGAGAAAGGTGAAAAACCCCAAAAAGCTGATATGCAAAAAGAACCTGAGGTCACCAAGAAAACAACCGAGCCTCCTAAACCTGAAGAGGAGAAGCCAGACGAGGCTATACATACACACACTGACAGAGCTAAAACAGATGAACGTCCCAAAGAGCCTGATGCACCATCGTGGAAAGGCAAAAGGATCCCAAAACAAGATGAAGTACCTGAGAAGGTTCAGCTAAAGCCTTTTACAAAGAAGCCTCCAGCTGGATCACAGGCAGAAAAAGAAGCTTCTGATTCTGTGCAACCTAGCAAACAAGCTGCAAAAGAAATCAAGGAGTCTTCTGCAGGAGAGGTGAAAAAGAAAGGCATTCTGGGTAAAGAAGAACCGATATTTTTGGAAGGAGACAGTCAGAGTCTCAAAATTCCCCAAATGGTCAAACCTAAAGGCAAGGAATCTTTGAAAGAAGCAATTTTACCATCAACGAGTCCAGCTTTGTCAAACGATGATGAGACTGAGAGTTATGAGAGTGAAAGCCATTTTGAAAAATATGAAAGCATTAAGAAAACTGATATAACAAGACCTGAAGAAGACAAAGTGGCACCAGTGAAGACTGATAAAGAATTGGAAAAGATGAAAACAGATGACGAAATGTCAGAAAAGCCAGACGTGAAGAAAATAGCAAAGACGCCAAAACAGGATATGCCCAAGGAGCCTGGCCTGACTTTAAAGAAAGTGAAGAAATTGCCACCTGACACAAAAGAACAAGAAACAGTCAAATTAAAACCTTTTGAAAAACCTGGAAAACCAGTGCCTGAACCAGCAGAAGACACCAAAAAGAAACCATCAGAAAAAGAACCCGTATCTTTCCAAAAAGGCAGAGAACCTATTAGTTCTGAGAAAGGTGAAAAACCCCAAAAAGCTGATATGCAAAAAGAACCTGAGGTCACCAAGAAAACAACCGAGCCTCCTAAACCTGAAGAGGAGAAGCCAGACGAGGCTATACATACACACACTGACAGAGCTAAAACAGATGAACGTCCCAAAGAGCCTGATGCACCATCGTGGAAAGGCAAAAGGATCCCAAAACAAGATGAAGTACCTGAGAAGGTTCAGCTAAAGCCTTTTACAAAGAAGCCTCCAGCTGGATCACAGGCAGAAAAAGAAGCTTCTGATTCTGTGCAACCTAGCAAACAAGCTGCAAAAGAAATCAAGGAGTCATCTCATTTAGCAGAAGATGTGAAAAAGACAGATGTACAAGATGAAGAAGTACCACTACTTTCAGAAGCAGACAGCAAAAGTCCTCAAATCCCCCAAGATGTACAACCTAAAGAATATGAATCAGACCAAGAGGGTATGCCTATGAAAGAAGCACCTTCATTAATGAGTCAAGATCAGAAATCAGTATCTCCGAATAAGGATATAACATTTACTAAAGGGTACACATCTTATCATCTGGAAGACGTACATGAGGGAACAGAAAGTTTTCCAGCAGAAACCTCTTTCAAAAGGGTTATTCTTAAAGAGGAAAAAAATCAGCCTGAAGTCGAAATCTTTGATAGTAATATCACAGAAGAACTGACCATTCCTAAAGGAAGATCTCAAAAGAAACCTACACAGGACCAACCTAACAAGCAAGCTTTAAATAAGATACATGTTCAGGATGAGAAATCTCTTCTGTCAGGGGATGTAATATTACCCTCAAATGAAACTCCAAGTCTTCAGAAATCCCAAGATAAAGTTAAAGAAGATGATTCCACTAAACTACTGAAACCCTTTAAATTACCAAAGGGAGATTCTGAAGATGCTGCATTTCTTAAAAATGAACAGTCTCCATGCAAGGAAAAACTTACCCAAGACTACGAGGAACACTCTTTGGACAAAAAAGAACTCGTGCTTAAAAAGAAGCCTACCTCAGAGACGGATCTTGTACAACAGCATGAATTTACCTTTCCTGTAGCTGCAAGTTTGAGAGGTATTAGCGATATGGTCTTGCGTGTTTGTTGTTTCGACAACTCTTATACCCACTCTTGCGCACATTTAACACTGTAAAGAGGTTTTGCATTATCAGACTCACTGTGTCTTGTTAGTGTGAAAGAGTGACTGAAACATGGTCCATATGCACTTTTGAATGTGGTTGTATCACCCAATACCGTCGGTTAAAAAACAAGCCCTTTTCACCTGAAAAGCAAACTTTTTTCATCACTGTCCCTTTCATTGTCTGTATGTGTCACTGCGCTTGTATGAAACTCTCACTGCGGGATCACTCTGTGCATTCAAATTTTAAAACAATAATGACTTCTAACATTATTTTATATGTAATATTCTTAAGTGCCTGAACCAGAGAAGGTGGTTCCTCCAGAAAAGCCAGCCACTCCTCTGAAAAAGGAGGAAATTGCTCCTAAAGGTACAGAATTATTTCCATTAGACAATCTATGTTACTGGAGATGTGTTATTTTGCTTTATCTCTCTTAATTTCTTCTTGAAAGCCTGAAAAAGCCTATTCGAATCTATGGCCTGATAACCTGGATGTACTTTTTCATAGTTGAAAAGAAACCAACTCCACAGCCTGCCAAGAAAATTTCTCCAGTTGAAGGTACTTTCATATTTCTCTTGTCTTGTCTTCAATCTCATCTCTTATTACTATTTTCCATTAGTCATTATAACATGTGTGTTATTTCTGTGTCGTTTTTTTCACTTATCGATAACACCTTATGTATGTGTAGCTTCTGGTAGAAGCATGGACATGTTCTCTGTCAGTCTTTGTGTGTATTCATTGGTTTATATCCTGACTACGTGGTTGTGTGGGTAAATAGCTGGGACATACTTATCTCTGACGTGGTCGTGAAAATGAAACTGGTTTAAAAGGATCTTTCAATTGATTTTCTTTGCTTTGAATGACACACAGCGCCACCTGAGCCTGCTGTTACATTGCCATCAAAGAAAGTTCCTCCTGTTGAAGGTAGTTGGACTTTTATTAGTTAATGATGAGAAACCACTCAACCGTCTTAAGTAAATGTTTCTGTATGTTACTAATGTGGTTTGCTCTGTTCTGGTGTCGAAATATATTGCTTGGCTTGTGTGACTGTGCTTATTCTCTTCATGTCGCTTTTGCAGTTCACCTTTTAATTGCATCTTATGTACAAAAAACCCCCCCATGCAATTCACTCAAGCCAGACAAGATCAGACAACTTTTCCTACCGAATTTCCATCCTTAAATTACAGACGTACAGATGTTTCAAAATACGAGTTTTCTTATATCAGTTAAGTGGCATCTTAGTGGACTATTTCCTTAGTATTTGATCCACATAAAGCCTCATCAGAGGTTCAAAATTTTCTTACATACATGGACATTTATATCATTATAGCGATGTCTGAAGCATTCTTATTCTTAGCATACACTATATCTTAAACTGAAGAGATTAGGAAGAAGACTGAAGATCTTAAAGCCATGGAGAAGATACCCGACAGACAAAATTGCAGAACAAGCAGAAGATTAAATTCTTAATGGATCACTTCTTGAAGAATGATCTTTATTTTGATATTCTTTGAACATTTCCTTGGCATTACTTTTAAATTATTTCAAAGGACCCACCCTACAAGAACCCAGCGTATCAAAACCAACTGCAAAAGATCAGATAACTCTTGATAAACAACTTAAAGGTATCGAAAGCAGTTTGTCTTGGCACTCCAAACGGTTTCACCCTCTTACATAACAAAATACACAGTTTTCACTCTCTTACATGTTAAAATTCTTAACTTTTTTGGTGAAGGGTATTAAGTGAACACCGGTTAACAGTACAAAGCACCACTGTTAACATGATATTCCAAATCTCTTAAGACTTTACTGAGTACTGACCATTTGTGAAGTGTCCATTAATATATAATTCAATGCCCCCCGCCCCCCCGCATGTAACTGACATGCACCCATCTCTTTTCTTTATCGTATTATAATCTCTGTATCTAATTATATGTGGTGATATTTTTAAATCAGATGGTGAAAAGGAACCAGTTGCTGCACCTGCACCCACACCTGTGAAAAAAGGTAAGCGTGAAACTGTGACACAGCTCTCGGTGATATTTTTGTCATGCTAAAAGTTACACTTTGTATTATGCACCTAAAACTCTTTAGATACTTTTTGATATGTTTCTTATAGGTTTTAGCATTATGTTCTTTGTATTGTTTTGTATTGTCATTGGTATTATATTGTGTTCTGTTGGTCCTAATCTATGTGGTCTGTCACATCCTTTTAACGTTTTCTATGTCTGAAAGATGTGCATTTCATGTTACTGTGTTTGTCATGTTGGGTTTTGATTGTATTTGTTTAGCTTTTGTTTGCTCCATAATGTGATACATTTTCAAATCTGAAGGGAAAATTCTTATTACTGAGGAAGAAAAGCTAGAAATGCCAACGCTAAAGAAAGTTACAAGGATCTCCAAAGAGAAGCACGAGGAACAAGAGACGGTGAAACTGAAGAAGGTTTATAAACCTTCGCCAGAAGAACATGAAGAACGCAAGATGGTCTATGCTGAAGCTGCCACTGAGGTTTTAATTACTGAGAGTTATGAGGCCGAAAGGCATTTTGAAAAATATGAACGAATCAAGAGAACTGAAATAACAAGACCTGAAAAAGACAAAGTGGCACCAGTGGAGGCTTATAAAGAACCAGAGAAGACAAAAACAGAAGAAGAAATGGTGGGAAAGCCAGACATAAAGAAAACAGCGAAGACTCCAAAACAGGATGTACCCGAGGAGCCTGGCCTGGCTTTGAAGAAAATAAAGAAATTGCCACCTGAAACAAAAGAACAAGAAACAGTAAAATTAAAGCCTTTTGAAAAACCTGGAAAAGCAGTGCCTGAACCACCAAAGGACACTAAAAAAGAACCAGCAGAAAAAGAACCTGTATCTTTCCAAAAAGGCAGAGAACCTATTAGTTTTGAGAAAGGTGAAAAACCCCAAAAAGCTGATGTACAAAAAGAACCTGAGGTCACCAAGGAAACAAAAGAACCTGCTAAACCTGAAGATAAGAAGCCAGAAGAGGCTGTACGTAAGCCTGTTGATAGAGCTAAAAAAGACGAACAGGCTAAAGAGCCTGAAGCACCAGTGTGGAAAGGCAAGAGAATCCCAAAACAAGATGAGGAACCAGAGAAGATTCAGCTAAAGCCTTTCACAAAGAAGCCTTCAGCTGGATCACCAGCAGAAAAAGAAGCTCCCGAACCCAAGGAACGAGAGTCACTAGAAATATTGCCACCCAGTCGGATGCCAAAGACAGAACTTTTGAAAGAACCAAAAGCTCCCCAAAAAGAAATTCCTGAAAAAGAGGTTGAAAAGAAGCCATCTGGGGTACCCAAAGAGGAAGAAAAGAAGGAAATTCCTAAAAAGGTTACTCCTGTGAAAAAGGAGGTAACCCCAAAGAAGGAGGAGGAGAAGAAGCCTCTAGTTACCAAAAAGGGCAGTTTACCAAAGGAGCCTGAGAAAGAGGAGGTTGTACTAAAACCTGTCGAACTTGCAAAGAAGGCTTTACAGCCTAAAAAGTCTCCTTCACCTAAAGTGACTCAGGAAGAACCAAAGGAACCTGCACCACTGGTAAAGAAGCCAAGTGTAGGTGTGCCTAAGAAACCACTTCCTGAAAAGGTTTCCCCCAGAGACTCAATTGAAAGTGTTATTCTGAAAAAAGTGCCTAAGAAAGCTTCACCTGAGGAGAAAAAGCCTGAAGAAATTCCTGCAGGAAAGGCACGTGAAGAGATTCCCTTAATAAAAGAGCTGTCCCCTGGAGCGGTGGAATTACGAAAAATCTCAACAGAAATGGAAGAAGAAGCATTTGAAGAGGAGCTGGCTGAGGTAGGAGACGAGGAAGAAGATGAGACAGGGGGATGGGAGCTTTCGGCTCAAGATAGTTATGCTTCTGAGGAAGTAGAGTATTTGGAAGAAGACACGCTTGAGACTGCTGGTGTACCAGGAGGAAGACGAGGTGAGAGGGTGACTGTGGATCCTCACCAGTGAATGTTCTTTTATCCCAGTCTTTCATCCCATTCTCCAGAAACCAATCTTTTTTTTGTACACTGAATAATCATCCTACCCATCTTCATATCCATCATGAAAAACATTCTAAATGTTGTCCGTCCTCATCTACGTCAGTCTTTATTATGGAATGCATGTTGTCTTTTAACATTCTCTCATCTTTTTAAATGTCTGTTTGTCCATCTTGTGAGTCCATCATGGGGGTGTATCCATTGGTGCCATCTTTTGTTTCATTAATGAAACTTATTATTTCATTCATTTGTGGCATGATTGTCATCCTCATGAGTCTTACAATTTATTTATTTTCATTTCATCAAAGTTCCCATTTTGTTGTTATTGTTACAATTACATGTAAATTCTATGCATATTCAATAGTAAGGCATATCTGCATCTCCATGAAGTAAAACTAATTTTTGCAATGTTGATCAGAGGGAAAGCCAAAAGAAGAGGCCGGAAGGGGGCGGGGACTAAGACGTAAGTGTATTAGAAGCTTCATTATCTGTGTATCATATGTGCAAGGAATGAGTCATTAACGGATTTTTAGACTGCAATTTAAATTCATTTAATATAGCCCAACGATATAGATAAATTTGTAGCCATTGTCAAAAATCTGTAAATTTGTCACAACTGATTTCTTACTACTAGGGTTGCACCGATACCGATACCAGTATCGGGCTGATACTTTGCTAAAATACTCGTACTCGTCCATAAAGTGCCGATACCATGAACCGATACTCCTATTTCACTGA
>JAQLOM010000034.1:22968190-22993885 GCA_030068315.1 Chrysichthys thysi
GCAAACCTACGCCCTTGCCAATTCCCAAACTTTTAAGTTGTCCTCAGTTGAATTATACCTTCCAGCTGTACTCATTTTTTTATGTTTTTATTTTATTTGAAATTTACACATTAGGTCATTAGTGGTGTGCAAGATCAGGAGTACACTATCACAGATGTGATCGAGGGCAAGGAGTACTTGTTTAGAGTTATTGCCTGCAACAAGTGTGGCCTGGGAGAGCCTGCATACATTGATGATCCTGTAAACGTGTCTTCACCAGCCAGTAAGTATACATGAGAAAATTACTGTAAGCAAATACTTGCAGCAAGTACAACAAATTCCATTCTTCCTTTTTTATGCAGCTGTTCCAGATCCACCAGAGAATCTTAAATGGAGAGACAAGTCTTCCAGCAAAATCTTCCTTTCTTGGGAACCTCCGAAATGGGATGGCGGCGCTCCAATAAAAGGCTACACTGTTGACAAATGCCAGCGAGGCACTGACAAGTGGGAGCCCTGTGGAGACCCAATGCCTGAGCTCAAGTAAGTGAACAAACGCTTGATTATCTGCCATGTTGTTTTGATAAACTGACACAAAACATAGTCCTTACAATTATTTTTATTCTGCCCTAGGCTTGAGGTTACTGGTCTAATAGAGGGACAGTGGTACGCTTATCGTGTGAGGGCACTGAACAGATTGGGCTCAGGTAGACCTAGTAAGGCAACAGATGAGATCTTGGCTGTTGATCCTAAAGGTATGAGAACAGAACAGTTTTTCTTTTTTCTTTCAAATCTCTGTGTATTATATTTATGTGTAAGATCACCAGTGTCTGCAACCTTCCTTACTTCCTGTTACAGAGCCTCCGGAAATTCACTTGGATGCTAAACTCCTGGCAGGCTTAACTGCAAAGGCTGGCACAAAGATTGAACTTCCTGCTGACATCACAGGCAAACCAGAACCTAAAGTCAAATGGACCAAGGCTGACCTCATCCTTAAGGAAGATGACAGAATAGCTATCGATACTAAGCCTGGTCACTCCACGGTGTCAATTGCTAAGACAAAAAGGGATGACTCGGCAACATATATTATTGAAGCAGTTAACAGCAGTGGGCGTGCAACCGCAACTGTTGACGTCAACATTCTAGGTACTGTAGTTATTCTTTATGACATAAGAGCAATTAGGTCTTTAAAACTGGGGATCATAACACTGTCCTTTGAAAAAATCTCCTCTTTGAAACAATTTAGTTCCACTTCTAATGAGAAACAAGCTGTTTTTTCAAAAGTCAAAATAATCTATTGTTGCTATACTAATATACTCATTATTTACTCATTAATATACTCATTTACATTTATATAGATAAACCTGGCCCTCCAGCTGCCTTCGATATCTCCGAAATCACCAACGAATCCTGTTTACTGGCATGGAATCCACCCAGAGATGATGGTGGCTCAAAAGTGACAAACTACATTGTTGAACGAAGGGCGACAGACAGTGAAATTTGGTACAAGCTGTCTTCTACTGTAAAGCTGACCAACTACAAAGCCACCAAGCTTGTGACTTTTAAAGAATATATCTTTAGAGTCTATGCTGAGAATCAATTTGGGATTGGTCCACCAGCTGAACACGCTCCAATTGTTGCCAGATATTCCTTTGGTATGTGAAATTACTCTTTACAGGAATTAAAAAAAATAAATAAAAGAAACATTGCTTCTCACCCCAAATATATAATAATAAATATATGTTACTGACATTTTCTCTAGATCCACCTGGACCTCCATACAAACTGGAGCCATCAGATATTACGAAGGATGCTGTAACTCTGACCTGGTATGAGCCTGATGAAGATGGAGGAAGTCCCATTACTGGCTACTGGGTTGAGAGATTCGAGCCAGATGCTGATAAGTGGATAAGATGCAATAAATTACCAGTCACAGACACTAATTTGCGGTAAGAATTTAGTATGCACAAAATTAAGACGTGGAAACAGGTGTATTACAAAAGGTACCACTTTCATATTCATCCTCTTTTGGTGAAATTAGGGTAAAAGGATTGCCCACGAGGAAGAAATATAAGTTCCGTGTCTTTGCTGAAAATCTTGCTGGACCGGGCAAACCGAGCAAAGAGACAGACCATATTATGATCAAGGATCCTATTGGTAAAATATAGCATTTGATGGTTGAGCTTTTTTCAACACTTTGAACCACAAAGACTATACTATACTATACACACACTAAATGACCAAAGGTTTGTGGACACTTGTCCATCACACCCATATGTGAGCCTTTCCCGTAGTCTTGTTTGCAATGCTGAAAGCACAATATTGTCTTGGATGTCTTTGTCTGCTATAGCGCTACAATTTTCCCTTAATCTCCATGAGTACAAATCCCCAAAGCCTTTATTGAAAATCTTGTGGGGGCTTTAGCGGGAATGGAATGTTCAGCAAATACATATAGGTGTGATGGTCAAGTGATCGAAATTTTGGCCATATAGTGTATGTGTGGGAAAGCGAGGCTGAATTATGTATGCCTTTTTTGTTTTTTAGATCCTCCATGGCCTCCTGGCAAGCCAACTGTTAAGGATGTCGCAAAGACATCTGCTTTCCTGCAATGGACAAAGCCTGAGCATGATGGTGGAGCTAAGATTGAGTCCTACATTATTGAGCTTCTCAAGAGTGGAACTGATGAATGGGTTCGTGTGGCAGATGGTATACCTTCTCTTGAATATTTTCTGAAGGGATTAATGGAGAAGCAGGAATACTCCTTCCGTATCAGAGCTGTCAATGCAGCAGGAGAGAGCGAACCTAGTGAGCCTAGCAGTCCTGTTCTTTGCAAGGAGAGGCTCAGTAAGTTTTTTTTTTTTATTTATTTTTTTTTTTCCCCATAATAATATGTTTGTAATCATTGGATTATACTCTCATACCTATGATGCTTTTTCCATTTATTTTTGTAACTAGTGTAATGGGTTTTCATTGTATGCTCACTTTGACTATGACAATTTGCTCTATGTGGTTATTCAAACAAACCGTTTGAATTGAAATTATTTTATAGTTCCAGTTTGTACTAACGTTGTTTTTCTTTATCAGACCCTCCATCGCCACCAAGATGGCTAGAGGTGGTTAGTATTTCCCGAAACAATGCCGAACTAAAGTGGACAGCCCCAGAGAGAGATGGTGGTTCTCCAATTACCAATTATATTGTGGAAAAGAGAGACGTGAGACGTAAAGGCTGGCAGGCTGTGGATACCACAGTGAAGGAGCTGCAATATACCGTCACGCCACTGAATGATGGTTCTCTCTATGTATTCCGTGTGGCAGCTGAAAATGCTGTCGGACCTAGTGAATATTGTGAACTAGCAGACTCGGTCCTGGCAAAAGACACGTTCAGTAAGCCTAAAAGCATTGGCAAACTTTATTTTACATTCTTCAAATGGTGGTTTTGATAGCTACTGATTGTATTCAACCATTCAACTCTTCTAGCTACTCCTGGACCGCCCTATGCTTTAACTGTCACAGATGTGTCAAAGACACATGTTGATCTTAAATGGGAGGCGCCTAAAAATGATGGCGGCAGACCCATCTTGCGGTACGCAAATCCTGAGAATGCCTTAAGTATATTTGTGTTGATCAGGGTTTCCCTACAGTGCCAATGATTTCTGTATGTATTAAAACCTTTAGGTATGTCATTGAGAAGAAAGAGAAACTGGGAACTCGCTGGGTGAAATCTGCAAAGACAGCCGGACCTGACTGCAGTTACAGGGTCACTGATGTTATTGAAGGCACCGAGGTACAGTTCCAGGTTCTTGCTGAGAATGAGGCCGGGGTTGGTCACCCAAGTGAACCTACAGACATTGTGGTAATTGAGGACCCAACAGGTAAATTGATAAGGATTTTATATTACATTTCTTTGGACATTTCAATAAATGTATTAACCCATTAGCTTCCATGGTCCCCATTTGGGGATCATATAACGAATGGCATAAAAAATAGATGGCATGTGCCATGATCCCCATTTGGGACTTTGACTAGAAATTGAAATTTCAGAAAAATTAACAGTCATATTTCCTGAAAGTAGATGTTTTTGTTACTATTTGGATGTAAATGAATAGAAGCACATGAACATTTTCAGAAGAAAAATTTGGCAGTTAACAGGTTGAATATCCAATTTCAAGATGTATGTCATTTTTAAATAAAATAAATAAATAAATAAATAAATAATCTGCATTTTTCCAGGTCCACCGTCTCCTCCTCAGGATCTCCATGTTACTGAAGCAGCCAGGGACCATATCTCCATTGCATGGAAAGCTCCAGAAAGAAATGGAGGAAGTCCAGTCACTGGATACCACATTGAACTCTGTGAAGCTGGAACAGAAAAGTGGATGAGAGTTAACTCTCGCCCAGTTAAAGAGCTGAAATACAGGGCTGGGGAGGAGGAAGGCATTGTTCCTGAGAAGCAGTACATTTTCAGAGTCCGTGCTGTCAATTCCATTGGTGCTAGTGAGCCTTCGGACATCTCCGAAAGTGTATATGCTAAAGACTCTGACTGTAAGCTCAATCCTTTTCGCATTTTCATCCATTATACATTATCGTCAGTACTCTTAACAGCTTAATCTGACTTTATCGAATGAGGTATTAATTGACTGATTCTTGGCAATCCTTGTAGGCAACCCTACTATTGACTTCCATACCAAGGATGTTGTTGTTGTAGAGGGTGAGAAGATGCACCTCCCAATTCCCTTTAAGGCTGTTCCATCACCTAGGATCACATGGCACAAAGATGGCAAGGAGATGAAAGCTGATGATAGAATCTCATTCAGATCAGATTACACTTCCTGCCACTTGGAAATTCCAAGCTCTCTGCATCCTGATGCTGGCCAATACAAAGTTACACTGGAGAACAGCCTTGGAGCCGTCAGTGGAACCATTAATGTTAAAGTTATTGGTATGATCATGCACGCCATTGTGAACAGTTAACATTATTCCCCAAATATTTCAAAAAACAGCTATGACAGTCATACATGCACTCAACTTTTTTCTTTACGCACTATATTTTCAATATTTATCTCGTCTCTAGGTCTTCCTGGACCATGCAAAGAAATTGTCGCTAGTGATATCACCAAGAACTCCTGCAAAGTGACATGGGAGCCTCCGGACTATGATGGTGGCAGTCCTATCCTGCATTACGTCCTGCAGCGCAGAGAAGCAGGCAGGAGAACATATGTGAATGTCATGTCTGGGGAGAACAAACTGAGCTGGCCTGTTAAAGACCTCATCCAAAATGGAGAGTACTATTTCCGTGTCAGGGCGGTGAATAAAATCGGCGGTGGCGAGTTTATTGAGCTTCGCAATCCTGTAATTGCTGAGGATCAGAAGCGTGAGTAATGTCAGAGAAATCTTATTCTGAAAATGTAAATTTGACAACATAATTGCTCACTTGTGGTTTGGTCTATATATCCAGATCCACCTGACCCACCTGTTGATCTTGAGACTCACAACCCTTCTTCTGAATCTGTGACCCTTACTTGGAAGCCACCCATGTATGATGGCGGATGCAAGATAATGGGTTACATTCTAGAAAAGATGATGAAAGGTGAAGAAAAATTTGAGAGATGCAACGACTTCCTTGTGCCAGTATTGTCCTACACGGTTAAGGGATTGAAGCCAGGAAAAGAATATCAATTCCGCGTGCGTGCGGAGAATGCAGCAGGAATTAGCGAGCCTTCTCGTAACTCTCCTATGATCAGAGCGACTGATGCAGTTGGTACGTACAAAAAAATTGTCTCAATGTTTTATACTGCAATAATTTGTCAACTATATTTTCAGTAAAATTGTCTGTTTAATCTAATTGCTCTCGATTGCAGATCGCCCCAAAGTGTTCCTAAGTGGAAGTTTGCAATCAGGCTTAAATGTCAGGAGAGGTGAAGAGATCCGACTGACTGCCTACATTTCTGGTTTCCCTTACCCGGAGATAACATGGATGAGGAACAATTCAACCATCAGGCCAGAGGCACTGAAGAAGCGACCAGAAAAGCCTATTAGAAAGAAGAAGGAAAAGAAGGCAGATGAAGAAAAAATAGAAGAAGACAAGGAGAAAAAGGAGGAGAAGACAAAGGAAGAGGAGGAAAAGAAGAAGGAAGAGGAGGAAAAGAAGAAGGAAGAGGAGAAGAAGGAGAAAGAAAAGGAGGTAGAGGAACCAGAAGAGCCAGAAGAGGAATACCACCCGTCTCTAAATGAACGTCTTACCATTGACAACTCTAGGATGGGTGAATCCGACGTCCTTGTGAAAGATGTTATCAGAAGCGATCATGGTGTTTTCACCATCAAGGTGGAGAATGATCATGGTATTGCCTCTGCCACCTGTGAAGTTAATGTTCTTGGTAAATTAAATTCATCTGATTTCTATCTGGTTTTACATGGAATTATATATTGGATTATTTTATTCTTATTAACGTACTGGGTTGCAGGCTCACGGGGTATTTATTTATATGTTCTAGATACTCCTGGACCTCCAGTCAATTTCAAATTTGAGGACGTCAGAAAGGATTCTATCCTTTGCAAGTGGGAACCGCCTCTAGATGATGGGGGCAGTGAGGTCCTAAATTATGTATTGGAGAAGAAAGACAACTCCAAGGTTGAGACTGGATGGGTTACTGTGACATCAACTCTCAGAGGTTGCAAGTACCCAGTAACAAAGCTTATTGAAGGAAAGGAGTATATTTTCCGAGTTACTGCCGAAAACAGATTTGGTCCTGGAAAACCATGCATCTCCAAACCCGTCATTGCCAGGAATCCATTTGGTAGCCAACATTATTTGAATTTTTCACTACATTTTTTGCATCTACTGATGCCTTTTGAAGTTTGTTGGTTTATATATGATATTTTTTTTATATTTCAGATCCCCCAGACGCACCTGACAAACCTGAAATTAAGGACATTACAGCTAACAGCATGGTTGTAACTTGGAATGAACCCAACGACAATGGGAGCCCAATCCAAGGATACTGGGTGGAAAAACGAGAAATTAATAGTACACACTGGGCACGGGTTAATCGCAACATCATTGATGCCCTGGAATTAAACGTAGAAGGCCTTCTGGAAGGATTGACGTATATTTTTAGGGTCTGTGCAGAAAATGTAGCTGGATGTGGAAGGTTCAGTCCACCATCTGAACCAAAAACAGCCCAGGCTCCTATATGTAAGAAGATTACATCACATTGGTCTGATGCAGAATACATGTACTGTCTTAAATCATTAAAATTAAATCTTTAACTGTTTTTCTTTTTTTTTCAGTGCCACCGGGTCCACCAATTCCACGCGTTGTTGACACCACAGACCATTCAATAACAGTTGAATGGGAACCTCCAGCAGACAATGGTGGTGCAGAAATTTTTGGTTACCATGTTGACAAGTTAATCGCTGGCACTAAGGACTGGTCACGAGCCACAGAGAGACCATGGAAGAACCACACGTTCACTGTGTATGGTGTCAGAGAAGGGGCTAAGTATATTGTCCGCGTGTTGGCAGTCAACTCTGCTGGGGAAGGTGCTCCTGGTATGACAGATGCTGTCATTGTGAGGAATCCAGCAGGTATAAAATCGTAAACCAAAGTTTTTGAGATGGAAAATCATGGGAGACATTATGAGGTGAGATTTTTAAGGCTGAGCTTATAACTGTGTTACTTTCCCCCAACAGAGATGCCGGTAATTGAACTTGATATCTCTGTGAGGCATGGTGTTGTTGTAAGAGCTGGAGAGATGCTGAAGATCCCTGCACATGTAAAAGGTAAACCAAAACCATCACTTACGTGGACAAAAGATGATGGAGCTCTTGACAAAAAGCATGCGGAGGTAGAAGAAGTAGGACAGGACAGTACGGTTATCATCAAGACCTCAAAGAGAAGTGACAGTGGCAAATACCAGATCACTGCTGCAAACCCAAGTGGCATCAAGTCTGCATGGACCAGAGCTGAAGTTGTGGGTGAGAAGAATTACATTCTTCTGAGCTCTTACCTACCCAACGGTGCACTGTTTGGGCAGGTATTGCTGTTATATTGGTTGCTAACAATAATATACATTTTTTTTTTTAAATGTTGAAATTGTTTTTTTCAGATGTTCCTGGGCCTGTCCTTGACCTCAAGCCTGTTGTAGTAACCAGAAAGTTAATGATTCTGAACTGGTCTGATCCTGACGATGATGGTGGAAGTGATTTGACTGGCTTCGTTGTTGAAAGAAGAGAGCCAAAGATGCACACATGGAGACAACCCATTGAAACAGCTGCATCCAAATGTGAAATTGTAGGTATTATTGAAGGACAGGAATACATCTTCCGGGTTGTGGCCAAGAACAAATATGGCTGTGGACCACCAGTTGATCTTGGACCTATTTGTGCAGCTGATCCACAGGGTAATGCGACTTTTACCCAGGTTAAAATGTACCTGTAATTGCTTTAAACTAAATCTATGCTAATTAAATGTGCTTTTATTGAATATCAGGTCCACCAACCTCTCCTGAGAAGTTCCACTACACAGAAAGAACTAAGTCATCCATTACCCTCACATGGAAGCCACCTCGCAATGATGGTGGTAGTCCAATCATTGGTTACATCATTGAAAAGAAGCGTCAAGATCATCCTGCGTTCCAACCTGTCTCCAAAGACTTGTGCACTGCCCTGACACTGACTGTAGAGAATCTGGATGAGCTCCACATGTATGAGTTCCGTGCCAAGGCTGTTAATAGCATTGGTGAAAGTGATCCTTCTATACCTTTGACTGTTGTGATTCAGGATGATGAAGGTTTGTCCGGTCATGGGTTGTCTATTCTTCCAAAACAAGACATTTTTCCTACTCTTTGTAACAGGGCTGGGCGATATATCGATAAATTATCGTTATCACGATATGACCATTCGTATCATCAGTCAGCTGAATATCGAGAGTATCGTGATTTCGCAGAAATATCAGCTTTCTTGGAATGAGCAGGTAGCTGCAGTGTTTTTACCCCCCGTGAATGCATCAGTGAAGAGTCTATGTAAAATAGCATGATGTGTACAATTCGCTTAATAAACATTAGGTCTGTTCTTACTGTCTGCGCCAGACCTATGTCCTGCATCTTCTTTTTGTCTCCGAACATTATATTCATAACATAATATATATCGTGATTAAATATCGTTATCGTGAAAATGTCAGAAAATATCGTGATACAATTTTTCGGTCGTATCGCCCAGCCCTACTATGTAATGTACTTTACTATATGCTGTGTTTTGGGTTGTTGTTTTTTTTACAGTTTCTCCAACTCTGCGCATGATGAAGCACTTCAAAGGTGACTTGATTAGAGTGAGGAAGAATGAGCCAGTTGAGATTCCTGCTGAAATCACAGGTCTCCCAATGCCAAAGGTGGAATGGTTGAAAGATGACGTTGTTATTGAAAAGCCCACTGAGAAAGTCCTTTTTGAGACCAAAGTGATTGACAGACTCACAGAACACACCAAACTCACTATCCCAGCTATTACAAGGCATGAACAGGGAACATACACTGTGACTGCCTCAAATCGCCTTGGGTCAGCCAGCCATTCCATCACAGTGGAGGTGCTTGGTAAGTTTGCGAAAATCATCTCTGTGATATTTTAAATTTAACGCGTGCTGTTGCATAATTGTTGCTTAATGTTTTATTAGATCGACCAACACCACCAAGAAATGTTGCGGTTTCAAATATCCGAGCCAAGTCTTGCCAGCTGACCTGGGATGCGCCACTGGGTACTGGCGGCAGTCCGCTGACCAACTACATTGTTGAGAAGAAAGACCTTAATGTCGAGGATGTTGAGAAAGCTGAATGGACTCAGGTTACTAACACCATCATAGAGAAAAAATACGGGGTAAGTAAATGAAAAGATAAATTGTCATTAATTAACTGGAATATTGTCATTCATCACTTGGATTATTAAATCAAGCCCGTTACCTTATATTATTGTAGGTATGGGACCTTGTAACTGGTGGAAACTATATGTTCAGAGTTAAAGCTGAGAATAAGTATGGAATAAGTGATGGCTGTGAAACAGAAGAAGTTCAAATAAAGGATCCATTTGCCCTACCTGGTCCCCCAGAAAAAGTCGCAATAGCAGAACATTCTAAAGCCCATATGTTAGTAACATGGGAACCTCCTATGGATTCTGGTGGATCTATGATCACTGGCTATTGGCTGGAGAAGCGTGAAAAAGGCACCACCTACTGGGCCAAAGTAAATAAGACCCTGGTATCGAAACGTGGCATGAAAGGCTGGGAATTTCAGGTCACGCGTCTCGGCGAGGGAACCGAGTATGAATTCCGAGTGATGGCTTGCAATGCTGCGGGAGTTGGCCCCCCAAGCGCTGTCTCTGAATCAGCCTTTGCTACTGATCCTCTCAGTAAGATGATTTACAACACAATTTGTGTAACACTCTCTCTATGTACTGCATGATTATGTATGTAACATATGTACGTTCCTTGTGTGTCTGTGTATTGTAGCTCCACCTGGCATGCCAGCAGCTCCCGTAGTTGCTGACAAAACAAAGCGCAGTGTCACTCTGTCATGGACCCCACCAGCCAAAGATGGTGGCAGACCAATCAAAGGTTACATCATTGAGATCCAGGATGAGGGCACATCTGAATGGGCGAGAGTGAATGATGCGGACAATCTGCATCCTACTACTGTATTTACTATTCCGAATCTCCAAGAACTCAAGAAATATAGATTTAGAATCATTGCAGTAAATGATATTGGCGAGTCGGAGCCAAGTCCTAGAACCACAGAGGTTCTCATGGAGGATATTCACAGTAAGATTTCCACGAAAAAGAAAACAAAAACAAGCCTGATTTCAGTCTGAATTCAAATGCTTTCGTTTTATGTTCTAACAGAATATTTCATTCCACAGCTGAGCCCAAGATATTTTTGGACATCAGTGCTGAAGAATTATTATGTATCCGTGCTGGATCGCCAATCAAAATCCCAGTAACTATCACTGGGCGTCCTGTTCCCAAGGTTACTTGGGAATTCGATGGCAAAGCAAAGACAGAGAAGAAAGATCGTCTTCATACCCTGCCGGTTGATTCACAGGTATTCCAACTGATTGTTTGACAATTGTTGTGAGCCTTGACTAGAATTGTTGTTGTTTTTTTTTCAGAAATAATTTAACTAGGGATTTACGAGTAGTGTTGGCAGAGTGATTAAAGCTTTCGCTACTGTTTAAAAGGCTGACAGATCAATATGGGTCCGTAAAATCTTTCCTACTAGGACACGGTATTATGGCTGACCATGTGATCTGACCCTTGCTTCCCTCTTTGTACGCATATGATGATAATAAATGTTTTCTTTTCCCCCTCTGTCTCTATTGTGATTAGGTGGAATCTACTGATACTACCTCTGTTGTAACAATTCCTGTGAGCCTGAGAGTTCATTCTGGCAGATATACTGTCACGGCAAAGAACAAAACAGGACAGAAACATATTAATATCAGAGTGATTGTGCTTGGTGCGTTTGCTCTTTTCATCAAATCCTACAAATGCCAAAATTCTATTTGCATAAGAAATGTTAATTACTAGAATGTGTATGATTTTTTTTTTTTTTTTTTAACAGATGTTCCTGGAGCACCCAAGGATCTCAAAGTTACTGACCTCACCAGATCTACAGCCCGGCTTATCTGGAAGCTCCCAGACACTGATGGTGGAGAGAGAATTAAGAGCTACTTTATTGAAAAGAAGGCTGTCCATGGAAAGGCCTGGACAACGGTAAATGCAACCTGTGCCAGTATGGCCTTTGTTGTGCCTGACCTTCTCGAAGGTCAGGAATATCTGTTCCGGGTTCGTGCTGAGAACCGTCTTGGAATGGGACCGTTCACCGAGACCACAGAACCAGCAAGGGCAAGAGATCCCATCTGTAAGTTAGAAATAAAAAAAAAAAAAATCAGATGGTCTCCCTGGATAAAAAATACACCAGAAAGTATTTCTGATTTACCATTATTACATTGTACCTTCTGCATTTTTTTTTTTTTTTTAGATCCTCCTGATCCTCCAACTAAGGTCAAGATAAACCTTGTCACCAAGAACACAGTGACTCTAACATGGATGCCTCCCAAAAATAATGGTGGTGCACCAGTAACACATTATATTATTGAAAGGCTGAGCTGGGACACCAGTGGTCCACAAAAGGAGACCTGGAAACAGTGCAATAAAAGGGATGTTGAAGAGACAACCTTTATTGTTGAAGACCTTAAAGAGGGTGGTGAATATGAGTTCCGGATCAAAGCAGTGAACGAAGCGGGTCCAAGCAGACCCTCTGTAACTGTTGGGCCACTGGTTATCAAGGACCAGACCTGTGAGTATTGGTGTCGATTACATAAAAGGGTTTTCAGTTGTATCTGAATTGAACGTATGCATCATTATATTTATTCTTACAGGTGCTCCAACCATCGAACTCAGAGAATCTCTGGAGAGTGCAGAAACATTTGATGTCAACATACTGGCCAGGATACAGGGCTGTCCATTCCCATCACTGGTTTGGCAAAAAGCCACATTTGACAAGCCTGATGAAAAGTGTGATGTACAATATGATCAACATATTAATAAACTTGTCTCCGATGACAAATGCAGTCTGGTAATTCAGCAATCCAAGAGAGATGACAGTGGAATTTATACACTCACAGCCACTAACAGTCTTGGGAAGGATTCCAAGGATATCAAACTTACCATTTTGGGTTTGTGTATTATTTTTTTTCCTAGCTCTCTTTATGGATCACTTTAACATACTAGTTTAATACACATACTGACTTGTGACTTATGGGACTAAAATATGACTTTGTTTATCTGTAGGACGACCCGGGCCACCAGTTGGACCAGTTAAAATTGAGGAAGTTTTTGCTGAAAGGATTGGACTCTCCTGGAAGCCACCTACAGATGATGGTGGTTCCAAAATCACAAACTATGTCATTGAGAAGCGTGAGGACAACAGGAAGTCATGGGTGCATGTATCTCATGATCCTAAGGAATGTGCTTATACAGTTCAGAGGCTAACAGAAGGTCATGAATACGAGTTCCGTATTATGGCTCAGAACAAATACGGTGTTGGACCACCACTCTATAGTGAGCCTGAGAAAGCAAGAAACCTATTCAGTAAGTATTTTAGTTTTGTGCACTATTTTGCTTAAACAGTCTTTTGTTAAATGACCCTAAGTTCACAAATATCAGTGACAAGCTGCTCATTTTACTTGCTGTTTTTACGAACACTTTACTTAACTCACTGTTTCTGTCTATTTGTCTGGTACAAATTTTGTAATCAATTTTTAACTCACTTCCCGTTAACCTATCGACTTGAAACTTGGTAGACATGTTTTACTCTGATGACAATGCATTTTAAGCAAAAAAATGTTTTGGGAAAAATTCAAATTTTAATAAAAATCTGAAAAAACTATTTGAGCTATCATGTCCGGTTGCGCAGATAACGGACATTTAGTTATGTATTACGTCATTGAAATATCACTTTCGCCATATATATAAATAGAAGTGTTCTCAGTGGTGGAATGGTATGAGCTTTGCCTTTCACACCTTTGACCTCCCGAGTTCAAGTCTCGGCGCGGGCATTAAAAAAATTCTTTTTTACTTGAAACAAAAAGTGTGTATATAATTAGCATGGGAAGTCATTAAAATATCGGTATATGTCCAAGTGTTATTAAAAACGTAAAAAAAAAAATTGATTACAAGAAGCTGGGCTGTAACTTTCACTACCCAGCGAGGAAAGTGTTGTTTTTAAATTTCATAGAAATGAAATTTTTACAAAGATTATTCCCGTGTGGGCATGTTGCCAAAATATATAGCCTACATCCACTATACACTTTAATTTTGATTTCTATGTTACATGCTTGGCTTTGCACTAACTGTGTTAGGAGATTAGCAAAGCAAGCTGAATTGGGAAGCTGTCTTTCACAAGTTGCTATTTTGTTGTTTGCAACTGTCTCAGTGGTTGTGTACATGCATAGAAAAGGAATGGTCATTTGCTAGTTGCTAATGTGAATGTAGCATTAAAGGCACTTTTTGAAAGCCACTCTTTTATGTAATTACATTTCAATGTGCTCACCTACAACAGCTGTCCCCGGCCAATGTAACAAGCCAACTGTCTCAGAAGTCACTAGTGAATCCATGACCGTTGAATGGGAGGAGCCAGAATATGATGGTGGCTCTCCAGTTACTGGCTATTGGCTGGAGAAGAAGGAAACTACATCAAAACGCTGGATTAAAGTGAACCGTGACCCCATTAGAATCAGGCCCCTTGGTGTTTCCCATGTTGTGACTGGTCTTATGGAAGGAGCTACCTACCAGTTCCGTGTTACCGCCATTAACGCTGCTGGATGTGGACTTCCAAGTCTGCCATCAGATCCTGTCGTTGCAAGAGATCCAATCGGTATGTTCAAATTTCTGTATTAATCACAGGTTCTGATAATTGACTGCAAAAATGGATTCTTAGGAGATATCATTTTTCTTACAGCTCCTCCAGGACCCCCGATACCCAAGGTAACAGACTGCACTAAGTCAACTGTAGATCTTGAATGGATTCCTCCACTGATCGATGGTGGATCTAAGATCACAGGATACTTTGTTGAATACAAAGAAGAAGGAAAAGAGGAATGGGAGAAGGTACTTCACTGCACGTCAAGCATATAATATGAATACAATTCTTACATAGTATTTCTTGAAAGTCTGTAAACATTTCTACTTTGTTTTTTTTTTTTTTTTTTTTTTTTAATAAAATTCTGTTTGTTTCTTTGTAGGCTAAAGACAAGGAGATTAGAGGCACTAAATTTGTTGTTCCTGGACTCAAAGAGCTTGGACTTTACAGATTCAGAGTAAGAGCAGTGAACGCTGCAGGAGTTGGTGAACCTGGTGAAGTCACAGAAGTGATTGAGGTCAAGGATAGAACAAGTAAGAACAAATTGTTACTATTAGTTTGTATTCCAGCCATGGAACAATAAGAGGAGAGAAAAAAAAAAAGATCTTTCATGGTAGTACAGTAACATACTGTATATGAACCTTTATAGCTAACTAAAATGAACCTAAATGGTTTTGTTTTATTTACAGCAATGTTTTAGGCTTCCATTGTACTTCTGGCATTTTGAAATCTTATTTCTATGTCTAGCAGGAATTAAATAAAACATTTGCTGTCTTTAGTTCCCCCTGAAGTGGACCTGGATGCAACTGTAAAGGAGAAGATCACTGTTCATGCTGGTGGCGTAATCCGTATTATTGCTTATGTATCTGGCAAACCTGCACCAGAAATTATCTGGAACAAAGATGATGGCGATATGCCTAAAGAGGCTGTGGTTGAGACTACCGCTATCAGCTCTTCACTGGTCATCAAAAATTGCAAAAGACATCAACAAGGTATTTACACCCTGACTGCTAAGAATGAAGGAGGAGAAAGAAGGAAGGCAATAATTGTGGAAGTGCTCGGTGAGTATTCTTTTCCTGATGAAAAGAATTATGGGCTTAAATAACTGATTGATGTGATTTTTAGCACACAAGAGTGCAACGCTTTTTTTTTTTTCTTTTTTAAAAGATGTTCCTGGACCTGTCGGTCAGCCTTTCTCTGGGATAAATCTGACTACTGACTCTTGCAAGCTGACATGGTCATCACCTGAGGATGATGGTGGCTCAGCCATCACCAATTACATAATAGAGAAAAGAGAATCTGACCGCCGAGGCTGGACTTCAGTAACGTACACCGTGACCAGACATAATGCTGTGGTTCAGGGTCTTATTGATGGCAAGGGATACTTTTTCAGAATTGCTGCTGAAAATATAATTGGAAGGGGTCCATTTATTGAGACGCCATCAGAAGTTCTTATTAAGGATCCTATTTGTAAGTCTGTGGATAAAAAAAAAAACCACATCATTCATATGAATACAAATCCATCGATACTTACGTAGAGTTTCCCACTTAGATTTATGTTTTCACATATTTGCTTTGCTTTTCTATAGCTGTCCCAGAGCGTCCAGAGGATCTGGAAGTAACGGCTGTCACAAAAGATTCAATTAGCTTAGCATGGAGACCACCAAAGTATGATGGTGGCGCAGAAGTGACAAGCTATGTTCTTGAGGTCCGGCAGATTGGAAAGGACGAATTTACCCGTGTTGCAACTGACAACAAGCTGATGGATCGTAAATTTGTTCATGAGGGTCTCAAACAAGGCTGTACATATGAATTCCGTGTCAGTGCTGTAAATCAGATTGGCCAAGGCAAGCCGTCATTCAGCACGAAACCTATTACGTGCAAAGAGGAGCTTGGTAAGTTCCAAACAAATAAAATGAATGTGAAATAATGTGACATTACAGTTGTAAAGCAATACAAGATTAACATGATTAAAATTATTATTATTTTTTTTTTTTTTTTATAAATCAATTTTAGCGCCACCTATTCTTGATCTGGACTTCCGTGACGCACTTTTAGTACGCGTTGGGCAGCCTTGCAATCTCCAAGGTCGTTACACAGGAAAACCAACACCAACAATCAAATGGTTTAAAAACGATGAGGAACTACAAGCAAATGACGAGATTATGCTCACCAGCACTAAGAAGACCTTGTCTTTGTCTATTGAAAAGGCTAAGCGTGATCATAGTGGTAAATACACTGTGGTTGTGGAAAACCCGATTGGCATACAGAAGGGCATCTGCACTGTTACTGTTGTTGGTGAGTTTTGGATCTGCAGTCTTATTAGCCAGATTTCATTACAACACTTTACTTAACTCACTGTTTCTGTCTATTTGTCTGGTACAAACTTTGTAATCAATTTTTAACCCACTTCCCGTTAACCTATCGAATTGAAACTTGGTAGACCTGTTCTACTCCGATGACAATGCATTTTAAGCAAAACAAATTGTTGGAAAAATTCAAATTTTGATAAAAATCTGAAAAAAAATATTTGAGCTATCGTGTCCGGTTGCGGAGATAATGGACATTTAGTTATGTATTACGTCATTTAAATATAACTTTCGCCATATATAATTTTATAATGAAATGTTCTCGGTGGCGGGATGGTATGAGCTTTGCCTTTCACGCCTGATGTCCCAAGTTCAAGTCTTGGTACGGGCAAAAAAAATTGAAACAAAAAGTGTGCATATAATTAGCATGGGAAGTTCATTAAAATATCAGTATATGTCCAAGTGTTATTAAAAACGTTTTTAAAAATTTTATTACAAGAAACTGGGCTGTAACTTTCATTACCCAGGATATTGGAAAGTGTTGTTTTTAAATTTCATAGAAATGCAATTTTTATAAAGATGATTTAGCTTTTATAATGTAAAATCCAATCCATTTTAGGAATGTTAAGTCATGTATATGCGTTCTAATATTTGCAGATCGACCACAGCCTCCAGAGGGCCCTGTTATCTTTGAAGAAATCTTTAGGGATCACATGGTCATTTCTTGGAAACCACCACTGGATGATGGTGGATGCGCTGTATCCAATTACATTGTTGAAAAGCGAGACAGCAACAGGGATCTCTGGATGCCTGTCACAGAGTCCTGCACTAGAACAACATGTAGAGTACCCAAACTTATTGAGGGCAGAGACTACATTATTCGAATCTGTGCTCAGAATATTCATGGCATAAGTGACCCATTGCTGTCTGCTGAAACAAAAGCAAAGGATGTTTTCAGTAAGTAGATGTTTTTCCTCAACAGTTGTCACTTACTTTGACTTAGTAATCTTACTAACAGAGATTTGTACTCCATCCCACCATGTCTACCAACAACAGAGGTGCCTGATGCTCCTAAGCAACCAGTGGTGAAAGAAGTCTACAAAGACACAGCCCTGATTTCCTGGGAACCACCAGCTGATGGTGGAAAACCAATCACAAACTACATTGTGGAGAAGAGAGAAACGATGTCAAACAGATGGGTTCGTGCTGGAACTGACCGCATCTTCCCTAGTACAGAATACTGGGTTCCGGATCTTCTCAAAGGTTGTGAATATGAGTTCCGTGTCATGGCAGAGAATGTCATCGGTGTTGGTGATCCGAGCCCACCCTCAAAGCCTGTCTTTGCTAAAGATCCCATTGGTATGTGGTTAGGATATTTCTCTTAACTTTAAGGGGCAATATTATAACATAATATACATCAAATTGCAATTCTTCATTCCATACAGTGATTCCAAGCCCACCAGTAAGGCCTATGGCAATTGACAAAACAAAGAACTCGGTCACTCTATCTTGGGAGCCACCAAAGGACTGTGGCAGAGGCAAAATCTTGGGCTACCTTCTCGAATACCAGAAAGCTGGGGATGAAGAATGGACACAAGTTAATCAGACACCTGAGTCCTGCCCAGAAACATCATTCAAAATAATCAACCTCGAAGATGGATTGTTGTACCGGTTTAGAGTGAAAGCAGTCAATGCAGCTGGGGAATCTGATCCTGCAAATGTCCCTGAGCCCATTAAGGCACAAGACAGACTTGGTTAGTCTGAAGATCTTGTTAATAATGAGACATAAAGTGAATTGTGTGCAATGTTAAATACGTTAAACCACTTGTTTTATTTTTTCCTTATCCAGAGCCTCCAGAGCTTCTGCTGGAAATGGGCATGCCTCGGGAACTTAAAGCCATGGCAGGAACGCATATAAGAATTGCTGCTGGAATCAAGGGTATGCCTTTCCCCAAGGTCACATGGAAGAAAAATGATGCTGAGGTACCTCCAAGAGCAGAAATTGAGACTTCTGGAGTAAGAAGCAAGCTTGAGATGCGCTACTGTAACCGAGGGGATTGTGGAGACTACACACTCACTGTAGAAAACCCAGCTGGATCCAAGACAGCAATATGCACTGTGCTTGTTTTAGGTAAGCATTTTCTTAATAACACAAAGGAGGAAAAGGCAAAACTTCAAAAACTATATCTTTTGCATGCTGTTCATATATATCCATACATACATTGATACATATTTATTAATAAGAATAAATTTGTACCTCAGGATCAGGTAAAAAAAATACAGAAGCTAGGTTGAAATTAATTTACTATGATTCTTATATCTTAAGAGCCTTAATGTATGGTATACTTCTTACAAAAAAACACCATGCAGATGACCTAAATCACTTTAGGCGACTTTACACTTCTATCAAAACATATTTTCTTTATAGTCCTGATCCATAAGAATACCTTATGTACTATTTTGTTCAAATGACAACTCTATTTGTGCTCTGGTAGACAAACCTGGCCCAATTCAAAATCTGAAGGTATCAGATGTGAGAAGTGACTCAGCTCAACTCTCCTGGAAAGATCCCGAAGATAGCGGTGGTGTTCGCATCACCAACTTTGTGGTGGAGAAGAAGGATGTTGCTTCTGCACAGTGGGTGCCAGTCTGTGCAACATCCAAAAAACGAAGCATTACGGCTAAGCATTTGATGGAAGGCACCTCGTACATGTTCCGTGTGGCTGCTGAAAATCAGTTTGGTAGAAGCGAATATGTTGAGACAACTAAACCTGTGAAGGCAATGAACCCACTGTGTACGTATCAATAGAGAATATGTTTTGCCTTGTCATGAGCTAAGATGAGCTGTGATTAAAAGTATAAACTTTTGTGTCCTTTAGTCCCACCTGGTCCACCAAAGGACTTGCATCATGTTGACGTTGACAAAACAGAGGTGTGGCTTGAGTGGAACTGGCCTGACCGCACAGGAGGAAGTGACATCACTGGTTTCTTGGTTGAGTATCAGGAGGAGGGTGAGAGAGACTGGATTGTCTTCAAGACTGTAAGCATCCCTGAATGCCACGTGACGGGGCTAGAGGAGGGCAAAACCTATAGATTCCGTGTGAAGGCCGAGAATGCAATTGGTCTTAGCCGACCCGACACTACCGTGCCAGTGCTTTGCCAAGAAAAACTTGGTAATTTTCCCCCTTAATTTCCTTCTGATGATAAGACTTAAGACTTCATTTTACAATTCTAATAAACTTTTTTTTTTTTTTTTGCAGTGCCACCAATTGTTGAGGTCGATGTAAAACTGATTGACGGAATCATCGTTAAGGCTGGAAGCACCATCAGGCTGCCTGCAATCATGAGAGGCATTCCAGTTCCAACTGCAAAATGGGTCGTTGATGGTGAAGAAATTAAAAGTGAAGGAAATACCAAGATTGACACAGACAACTTTTCAACTGTCCTCAGCATTGCTGAATGCACAAGAAACCACACTGGAAACTATATTCTGACAGTATCTAATCCTGCAGGAAGTAAGACTGTTTCTCTTAATGTCACAGTACTTGATGTCCCGGCTGCACCCATAGGCCCAGTTAACATCCTTGAAGTAACTCCCGATTCCATGGTCATTGATTGGCGTCCTCCCAAAGATGATGGTGGAAGCCCTGTCATGAATTACATTGTTGAAAAGAAGGAGTCCAATAAGGAAACCTGGGGAGGTGTTAGCTCTGGCAGTACAGCAACACGGCTTAAGATTTCTCGTTTACAGAGTGGTGTCGAATACGTCATAAGAATTTGTGCAGAAAATAAGATGGGAATTGGTGCACCTCTCGAAAGTGCACCAACTGTGGCCAAGCACCAGTTTGAGCCACCTGGCCATCCTGGAAAACCTGTTGCATCTGATATTTCTGAGGATGCACTTACTCTTGGTTGGACAATGCCATTGTATGATGGTGGCAATCCTATTACTGGTTACATTATTGAGCGTAGACATAAAGGAGGCAAATGGATTCGAGTGAATAAGATACCATGCAAGGACCTCCGATTCAGAGTGCTTGGACTTTTTGAGGGTAATGATTATGAATTTAGAGTATTTGCTGAAAATATTGCTGGCTTTAGTGGACCCTCACCTATCTCTGACCCAGCCAAACCCTGCAGGCCCATTACAGTTCCTGGACCTCCGGTTAATCCTAAAGTTAAGGATTATAGTTGTACTTATGCTGATTTAGTCTGGATAAAGCCTACGAGGGACGGGGGTAGTCCAATCCTGGGATATATTGTTGAATGGCAGAAAGCTGGTGGTGATTGGGATAAAGTTAACAAAGATGATTTGATTAAACAATGTGCATATCGAGTCAAGGGACTAAGCGAAGGCACAGAATATAGGTTCCGTATTCGAGCTGTAAACATGATTGGAGAGGGAGAAACAAGAGAAGTCCCAGAATCAGTTATTGCTCAAGATATCCTCATTCCACCAGAGATCGAGATGGATGTGACATGCCGTACACATGTGACTGTACGTGTAGGACACAACATTAATATTACTGGATATGTGAAGGCAAGACCAGATCCTGAGATTACCTGGACCAGAGGAGAGACAGTTTTGGAAAGAGATAAACGTACTACTCTTACAAATAACTTCCCTGTAGTACAAATGCGTATCAAGGAAGCAACCAGAGCAGATCATGGAAAGTATGTTCTTAAAGCTGTGAATGTTGGTGGAGAAGCTTCAGCTACCATAACTGTAACTGTACTGGATAGACCTGGACCCTGCAGGAATCTTATATTGACATATGTGACCAAAAATTCTTGCATGGTGAACTGGGAGGCTCCTGAGGACAATGGAGGCACTGAGATTACCAACTACATTGTCGAGTGCCGCGAGCCAAGCAGCAGAGCTTGGTCAATGATCTCTTCTGACTGCACCAACCGCAAAGTAAAGGCCAAACTCCTGGAGAATCACGAATATTTGTTTCGTGTATCTGCAGAGAACAAGTGTGGTCCTGGACAAGCAACAGAAACCAAAACACCTATACTTGCAATTGATCCACTTCAGAAACCTGGCGAACCAGAGAATTTCCATGTAGCTGATGTTGGCAAGAACTATGTTTTCCTGAGATGGCGAAGACCAGATTATGATGGCGGCAGTCCAAACTTAGGCTACATTCTGGAAAAGAAAGCAAAGGATGCTGAGGAGTGGGAAAGCTTACATCCCGGCATAATTAAAGATACATTTTTTATGGCAGACAAGTGTGCAGAAAACCACACATATCAATTTAGAGTTCGGACAACAACTGATGGTGGAAAAAGCAACTGGGTGAGGACATCTGATGTTCTTGTCAAAGAAGAAATCCAAAAACCTGTTATTGACCTCAAATTTGCTGGCACTATTGTAGTTAAAGCTGGTGAATCAGTCAGGCTTGAGGCAGCCATCAGAGGAAAACCGCAACCTGAGGTAAAATGGGTGAAGGACAAGGCTACAGAAGATAACCCAAGAGTCACCATTGACACTGGAGCAGATTATTCCAAATTCCTTATGACAAAATGCAGACGATCTGACACTGGAAAATATATAATCACTGCCACAAACTCTGCTGGAAGTTTCACTGCATACGCAAATATAACTGTTTTGGACATCCCAGGACCTGTCAGAGATGTAAGGGTCACTGGTGTGTCCACAGACAAATGCAGAGTCGTGTGGGATCCTCCAGAGGATGATGGCGGTTGTGAAGTGGATAGCTACATTCTAGAAAAATGTGAAACTAGAAGAATGGTTTGGTCTACATATTCTGCTAATGTTGTCACCAACTACTGTAACGTGACCCGCCTTGTGGAAGGTAATGAGTACGTATTTAGGGTTCGAGCAGAAAACAAGATGGGAACAGGTCCTCCAATGGAGAGCAAGCCTGTTGTTGCCAAAACACAGTACAGCAGACCTGGTCCACCTGATCCACCAGAGGTCACCAAAATTGGCAAGGATGAGATGACTGTGATATGGGCTCCTCCTCAGAATGATGGTGGAAAATCCATTACGGGATACATCCTAGAAAGAAAAGAGAAGCGTGCTGTACGATGGGTACCAGTTACAAAAAGTCCCATCTCTGAAAGACGCATGAAAGTAACCAACTTGATTCCTAACCATGAATATCAATATCGTGTTAAAGCTGAAAATGAGGTTGGATTGGGAGAACCAAGTAAACCTTCAAGACCAGTTGCTGCAAAGGATCCAATTGGTATATATTTTTTATTTGTATGCTTTACTAGGATAATAACTTATATTTGTCATTTCTGTAATTCTTCATGATAAAGGCCAATATATATCTATATCTATATACATATATGAATTTGTGACTATTTCAGAACCTCCTGGTCCTCCGGGCGGTCTGAAAGTGGTGGACAGTACAAAGACTTCAATTACCCTTGGCTGGTTCAAGCCAGTGTATGATGGTGGTGCTCCAATCATTGGATATTTGGTGGAAATGAGAGAGAAGGTTGAAATGGAAGGTGAACAAGAGCGAGATCCAGAAGAAGGTTGGTCAAAATGCAATACTAGCGGGCAGCTTGTTCTCACTGAATTCACAATGCTCAATTTGGATGAAAGGAAACAATATGAATTCCGCGTCTCTGCACAAAATCAAGTTGGAATGGGTCGCCCAGCAAAACTTAAAGATGCCGTGACGCCAAAAGAGATTCATGGTAAGATGCGTTCTCATTTTCCTCAATGTAAGCAAACAATTATCTAGTACATATGTACAGCATGCCTAGATTATTTACATATTTTGCTTTTATTTTAGAATTGCCAGAGATCGATCTGGACGCCAGTTTGAGAAAGGGACTCAGTGTAAGAGCAGGTTGTCCCATAAGGCTATTTGCTACAATCAGAGGAAGGCCATCACCCAAAGTTACCTGGAAACGCATTGGTATTGATAATGTTGTCAGGAGAGGTCATGTGGACCACATTGATACAATGACCTTTCTTGTCATACCTGAGTGCACACGTGAAGACTCTGGAAAATACTCTCTGACACTCTCAAATCCCTCAGGAGAGAAAGCTGTATTTGTTCGTGTTAAGGTCTTGGGTATGTTAATTAATATACTTAATATTTAATATATAATTGCAAGTGAGTAAAATATGTATGCCTAGCCAAACGATAAGATTATTAATTATAAGATTAAAGGATGAAACACAGAATACAATATATGTTTCTTTATCTAGTTCATTTTAATTCTCATTTCTGTAGGAACAAAAATAACATATTAACGTATCATTTTAAACAGATACTCCTGGGCCGGTTGGTGAATTGGAAGCAACCGACATCACAAAAACATCTTGCCAACTCTCCTGGTTACCTCCAGAAAATGATGGTGGCAGTCCAATCCTTAACTACATTGTTGAGAAACGTGAAGTAGATAGGAAGACATGGACAAATTGCACCAACGACTTAAAGAAAACAAGTTTTAAAATTTCAAATCTAACACCAGGAACTGAGTACTACTTCAGGGTCATGGCAGTCAATAAGTATGGTATTGGGGTGCCAAAAGACTCTCCAAAATCCTATTTGTCTGTAGATCCCATGAGTAAGTAGCGATGTACTGTATACTATATAAGAGATATAGTTTCTATTTATGTAACAGTATATGTAATTATGTTTCATTCATTTTTACTAAAAGGTGAACCAGACCCACCCAAAAAGATGGATGTCTTGGAGATTTCAAGGAACAGTGCAACACTTGGATGGACAAAACCATTGAGAGATGGAGGATCTAAGATAAATGGCTACATAGTAGATTACCAGGAGGCTGGTAAACCTGAGGACAAATGGACATCATACTCAGTTGTAAAAGACTTAAGCATTGTTGTTGTTGGTCTAAAAGAAAACACGAAATATAGATTCAGGGTTGCTGCAAGAAACTCTATTGGATGCAGTCTGCCAAGAGAGACTGAAGGAATTTTTGAAGTCAAGGAACAGCTGAGTATGTCTCTTAATATTTCCAAAGTTACGTTTGAAAGTATCACTTTTTATGGTTTGATAAACAATGCCTTATACGTTTATATATATATATATATATATATATATATTTATATATATTACTTCCTTCATTTTCCAGTGGCACCAAAGATTATCATGCCTGATGTGGTCACAGCAAAGGCAGGAACAAAACTGAAGGTTGAAGCACTTGTATCTGGGAAACCTGTTCCAGTCACTACATGGAAAAGAGGAAGTGACGATGTGGTTACATCTGATCGTCTTTTTGTGCAAAAAACATTGTCCTCGTCAACACTAATTATTAAGGATGTTTCAAGGAAGGACAGTGGTTATTACAGTCTTACTGCTGAGAATAACATTTCCACGGTCAACCAAATCCTCAGAATTATCATCATGGGTAAGTTGCGATTAAAAGTGAACAATGTATTCACAACAATATCCATAATAAATGTCTTTTGTTATGCCTAATATATATAAATATTCCTTTAGATATCCCTGGTCCCCCAGAGGGGCCCCTGGAAATTCTTGAAGTGGACATTGATGCCTGCACTCTTGCATGGAACTCACCAACTGAAGATGGTGGTAGCGCCATCACTAATTATGTAGTTGAAAAATGTGACGTCAGCAGAGGTGACTGGGTTGCTGCTGTGGCCTCTTGCACCAAAACCAGTTGCCGAGTGGTAAAACTTACCCCTGGCAAGGAATATGGTTTCCGAGTACGTGCTGAAAATCGCTTTGGAATTTCAGAGCCGATCTACTCTGAAAAAATGATCGCCAGATATCCATTTGGTAGGTCTAACTTAATCTTCAAAAAACTGCTACAAAATGTGTATTTTAGGGGACTTTCCCCTATGTAATATTTCACCGTTGCACCGATACCACTTTTTTCCAAACCGATACGAGTACGAGTATTTTTATTTGTGCATTCGCCGATACCAATACTGATACTCGTCTATCGTCTGTTCTTAAATTGGATTTCCATGAAAGTGTAATCAATTTGGAGGCAGGTTTAATTTTCTCTTTTGCAGAGTACAATAA
>JAQLOM010000034.1:22997226-23023453 GCA_030068315.1 Chrysichthys thysi
CCGAACCCGGGGCTCGAACCCAGGACCTTCTCGCTGTGAGGCGACAGTGCTAACCACTCAGCCACCGTGCTGCCCTTAAAATAACCTTAATTATAGAAAAATAAACCTAAATGAAATAGATGTTTCACACCATAAGTGCTTGACCGGGAACTTAAGATTTGTGCCGCGCAACATGGGTTGGCTGTCTGTACGTCAGTCGAGGATTTGTTTGTCGGCCGGTACAAAATCTGTACGGGAATTTAGTTCGTACCTTGATTTATTTGCCATCCAATGCCTTCATGAGCCGAGGGTGCACTGTAAATTTAAAACTACAGTGTAATTTAAATGCCACTCTTTCCTTCTCAATAAAGTTACTCTTTTAATATTGGGTTAAATTTTGCCCCTGTTCTTCTTTGGTGCAGTGCTCTTCTAATTTTAATAAAAAAATATGAGTGGGATTAAAATCTCTTTTTAATGTTGTTCTCACAGATAAACCTGGACCACCAGCATCAGTAAAGATCAGCCATGTCTTTGCTGATCGGATCAAACTGCGGTGGGAGCCACCTCATTCAGATGGTGGTGCTGAAATAACCAACTACATCGTAGATAAACGTGAAACAAGCAGAGCTAACTGGGCTCAGGTTACTTCCAACATTAATGGGCAGATTACAAACTGCTCAGTAGAAAAATTGATTGAGGGTCATGAATATGAGTTCCGCATCAGTGCTGAAAACAAGTATGGTGTTGGTGACCCAATTGTCACTGCCTCTGTTATTGCGAAGAATCCATTTGGTAAGTATCTTCGCATTAATATGTTATCCTTAAAGATCACAACTCAAATATATAAACTATCCATTCATGTTCAAAATGTTATCCCCAAAACCAGATGTTCCTGGACCTTGTGACCCACCAGTTATTACCAATGTTACCAAAGACCACATGACTGTGAGCTGGAAGGCCCCTGCTGATGATGGCAAATCCCCAATCCTTGGATATATGGTTGAAAAACGCGAAGTTCCGGAACTCAGTTGGTCAAAAATAAATAGGAAACCAGTCATTGATAGAACCATTAAAGCTGGAGGTCTAACCGAGGGTTCAGAGTATGAGTTCAGAGTTATTGCTTTCAATAAGGCTGGTCTTGGCAAACCAAGTGATCCCTCTCAAGCTGCTCTTGCAGTGGACCCACTATGTAAGTCAAGTTTCCTATTTGCAAGGCAGTTTCCTTAGACTTTTTTTTTTTTTTTATTGTTTTGAGATTGTTTAATTGTTTGGACAATTTCATTCATCTTCTGTTACTATAGATCCCCCAGGGCCACCTGCTTTCCCCAAGGTTGTTGACTCTACACACAGTTCAATTAGTCTATCCTGGACCAAGCCTGCCTACGATGGTGGCTGCGAAATCTTGGGCTACCTGGTTGAAGTCAAGAGGGCAGATTCAGAGGACTGGTTAAAGTGCAATATTCCAAAAAATCTCCAGGATACAAAGTTCCTTGTCAGCGGGCTCCTTGATAACACGGAGTATCAATTCCGTGTGACTGCTGTAAATAGGATTGGATTTAGTGAGCCAAGTGAAGTTCCTGGGAAGCATATGGCAAAAGATATTTTAAGTATGTAAAATATCTGTTTTTTTGTGATAACAATTGAAATATTCTGGATTTAAATGCTTGACCATCTACATTTTTCTGTTTTTATTTTCTTATAGTTGCTCCTGAGGCAGAACTCGATGCAGATCTTAGGAAAGCACTTGTATTGCGTGCTGGAGTTACACTAAGACTCTATGTGCCAATTAGAGGCCGTCCTGCACCAAAAGCAACATGGAGCAAGGTCAACGCTAACTTGAAAGAGAGGCAAGGTCTTATGATCAACACAACGGAATGGGATACTTTTGTGTACTGTGAAAACATCAACAGATACGATGCCGGCAAATATGTGCTAACCCTTGAAAACAGCAGTGGATCCAAGTCCTATACCATTATTGTCAAAGTCTTAGGTATTATTTTAATAAGTTTAAGTTTTTTAGATATTATTTTAACTTAATATAGCTTTGTCATAAAGTATTAATTAACTGCATTGGTTATAATGTTCACTCCATATTATTTATTTAATCTTACTCAGATACACCTGGACCACCACTCAACCTGACTGTAAGAGAAACATCAAGAAGTCATGCGTGCATCACTTGGCATCCTCCACTAATTGATGGTGGAAGTGCAGTAAAGAGCTATGTTGTGGAAAAACGTCTGGCAGAACGGAAAGCATGGACCTGTGTTGCTTCTGAGTGCCCCAAAACATCTTTCAGAATTACTAACCTGGATGCCGGAAAATCCTACTGTTTCAGAGTCTCAGCTGAAAATGTGTATGGTATTGGAGAAGGCTGTGAGACAGCTGGACCAGTTAAAGCCTCAGGTTAGAATTGTTTTACAGTACCAGTCAAAAAGTTTGGACACACCTTCTAATTCAATGGTTTTCATAATTTTTTTTTAATTTAAAAGTCGCTCTATGCCTTAAAGAAACAAGGGGCTGTCATTTCTTTTTACTTAGTTGAGCAGTTCTTGACATAATATGGAATACTACCCTTGTCGACTAGGGTTATTTACTGTACATCAACACTACCTTGACAAAACACAACTGACGGTCTTAAATCCATTAAGAAGGCAAGAACATTTACTAACTAGAATGCATTTCCGCCGAGAAAATGCGAAGTGTGCTTGCTCAATGGTCCCATGTGCACTAATGAGTCAGACTGTAAGAGAAACCTCAAGTGTGTAAACCTGCCAAGCCTTTATTATTGTCTGCGTTCACTTCCCGGTCTTGACCCTTTTGGCCAGTCACTCGGTAAGACAGGATGCACCTCAATCGCCTTTCTACTAAACAAGCAGCCTCGTCTCTCACCCTAGGTAGTGCGCACGTAGGGAGTACAGAGCAATTTGAGACGCGGCGGTTTTTGAAGACTAGCGTGTTTCTTTTTAAACAACAACAACACGGAGCGCATTTCGGCTCTGCGCTGAGAATACATCCGGATTAAAATCCGAGGACCAATATTTAACACTCAGAAACCTGTTAAGCCCAACATGGCCACATAGACATGCAACTCCAAAGCGTGCAGCATCGACTCTGAGCTGAAAATACATCCAGATTCAACCTGTAAAGCACAAAATGGCCGCTCGGCTCGCCTACCTATAATATTGTCTCCAACAAGTAACTAACCCAGTACACAATACTACGAGAATAATGTAAAGACACGCACTCAACACCACATTCATATAAAAATAGTTTCGAAGTTTATATTTGTTCAAACACACACCACCAAAGCGCGCTGCATAAATACAGCACAAACTCCAACAGACAGACGGGCGAGCTCGCCGCCATCTTGTCGGCGCTTGGAGAAACCGTAAGCACCGCCCCAGTCCGACAGCTGATTGGTCGGCGAGGCCGCCAGTCATCATTCTCCAGCGAATCATAACTCCTCGACCGGGGAGACAGCGCCGAGACAGGGAAAAAGGCTCCGCCAGGTCATAGAACCGGCCGGATTTTGCCTGGAATTTCGCGGAAAATCGGGAATATCGGACAAACGACGAGGAATTTCGAAACCATTTGAACAAGCCATCATCACTGGATCGGCACAGACGTATCTGAGTTGGAACGGTGTCTCTAGCTCAAAAGTCCTAGGAGGAATAGGGGGCCGAAAAAATGGGTGAAAAGGTTAAAAATCGAAGAACAATAGTGTGCTTTACATAGCAAGCACACTAATGAACTTTCTGACAAGGCACACCTGTTAATTGAAAAGCATTCTAGGTGACTACCTCATGAAGCTGGTTAAGATAATGCCAATAAAGTGCGAAGCTGTGACCAAGGTAAACAGTGGCTATTTTGAAGAATCAAAAAAATATGAAACATATTTTGTATTTTAAACACCTTTTTGCTTACCACATAATTCCTTACATATTCCATAAATGTTATTTCAAAGATTTGATGTCTTTAGTATTGTTCTACAATGTACAAAATCGCCAAAATAAAGGGCAGGTGTGTCTAAACTGTTGACTGATTGATACTTTTTTTTTTTTACTCACTTAATGATGTAATAGGATTATGTTGAATAATGTGCCACAATTAAATCAAATCCTAATCATGTTCAATTGCAGAACAACCTGGACCAGTTACAGACTTCAAACCTGCACTAGTCACCAAGGATTCTTGCACTCTTATTTGGAAAAAGCCCATCAGTGATGGTGGAAGCCACATTGTTGCATATGCATTAGAAATCAGTGAAGGCGAAGACAAATGGAAGCAGCTTATGAAAGCCAAACAACTGCAATACACAGTAACTGACCTACTGGAAGGAAAACAATACTCTTTTAGAGTTAAGGCTTTTAATGAATCTGCTGAAGGACCCATCACTGAACTGTCTGTGGTGGCTAAGGATCAAGTCGGTATGTGTTTGTTTCTACTGTTCACATTAGAAAACGCAAAATATAATTTTTTTTAAAACAACATTGTTGGAGTTGTTTCATATATGTATATTTGCACATTTACTTTGTAGTTCCCCCAGACTGTGACCTTAAGGGGTTGCCAGACTCTTGTTACGTGGCAAAGGAGGGAAGCACAGTTCGCCTCATGATACCAATTTCTGGCATTCCTGCTCCAGCGGTCATATGGAAGAAGAGTGGTGTTACATTGGGAGATGGTGGAAGAGTCTCTGCTGAATCCACAGTGACAAACACAACCTTGCTGATCCGTGACTGTCAGAGAGGTGATGCAGATAAGTACTGTCTCATTTTGAAAAATGCTGCAGGAACTAAGGAAGCCACTATCGATATCAAGGTGGTTGGGAAGCCTGGAATTTGTACGGCGCCCATCAAATTTGATGAAATTACAGCTGATGGAATTACTTTGGAATGGGGTCCACCCAAAGATGACGGTGGATCAGAAATTTCCAACTACATCGTAGAGAAGAGGCAGTCCACAAATAACAAGTGGGTCACTGTTGCTTCAGCCATTCAGAAGAACACCATGAGAGTCACTAGACTCCATGATGGGACAGAGTACCTATTCAGAGTATGTGCTGAAAACAAATATGGTTTTGGAGAATTCCTGAGATCTGATCCAGTGGTGGCTAAACATCCATTCAGTGAGTGTTAATACAGACTTTACATAAAACAAAATGTTGCAAAAAGACACTGTTTCAAGCAAAAGATTTTCTTTAACCCTCATCTCTCTTAAAATAATAAAAGTAACTTAAAAGCTGTTGGGATAAAAAAAAAAAAATCAGGAACTCACCTGACGTTTGATTTCCTCACAGAAATCCTTAGCTTTAGCTGACTTCCATTTACTTCCAATTTTAGTTTGAAATTGCAATACTATGTTCAATTATTTATTAAAAAAAAAAAAAAATTAAATAACTCATGTAACGAAATATAAAGCTTAAATATTTAGATAAAAAATAGTGCTGCAGGTAGGTGAGCTGGAGTTATGAACAAAATTATGTTAAATGATTTTATTCTATTTCAAAAGATGCACCAGAGGCTCCTCAGCCCCCACAGGTCTTGGCTATTCGCCATGAGTCTGCTATCTTGTCATGGTCAGATCCAAGGGATACCGGAGGCTCTCCTATCACAGGTTTGTTTTCCTTCCTACAGTTTCTAATTTATTTGTATGTTATGATCATATAAAAACATTTACCATGTTTTAAATTTGGATTTTAGGATACCATGTGGAATTTAAAGATAGGAACAGCTTATTATGGAAGAGAGCCAGCAAGACACCTCTGAGAGTAAAGGAGTGCAGAGTGACTGGTTTAGATGAAGGTCTAGAATATGAATTCCGAGTCATGGCTATAAACATTGCTGGACTGGGGAAACCAAGCAAACCAACTGAAGCATTTGTTGCCCTTGATCCAATTGGTAAATTTGTGGTCTTTAACATTTATTTATTTATTTATTTATTTATTTATTTACATTTTCCATGAAATAACACATAATGAAATGATTATACATCTAATGTCCTATCGCTCTTCTTTAGATCCTCCTGGCAAACCTGATGTAATCAGCATTACAAGGAACAGTGTAACACTCATTTGGACAGCGCCTAAATATGATGGAGGTCACAGACTGACTGGCTATATTGTTGAAAAACTAGAGCATCCAGGGAAGGTCTGGATGAAGGCCAATCATGTCAATGTACATAGTTGTGCTTTCACGGTGACAGATTTGCAAGAAGGCTGCATGTATGATTTTAGAATTAGGGCGAAGAATGCAGCTGGTGCCATCAGTGCTCCCTCAGAGCAAACTGACACCCTTGTTTGCAAAGATGAATATGGTACGTTTTCCTAACTGAGCTTGATTTATATTACTTAGTTACAGAATTTATAGAACACTTTGAAACAAAAACCTATAACCATTATCTTATCTTTTTACAGAGCCACCAACTATTACAATTGACCCTGAAATCAAGGATGGCGTCACTGTCAGGGCTGGAGAAACAATTGTGATTTCTGCATCAAGTATCCTTGGAAAACCTCCACCTACAGCTGTATGGTCTAAGGAAGGAAGGGAATTCAAGCCATCAGATGTTGTCCAGATTACAAGCACTCCCACATCTTCAACTCTGTCAATTAAATATGCCAGCAGAAAGAACACCGGGGACTATACAATTACTGCCAGCAACCCATTTGGTATTAAGGAGGAAAAAGTAAAAGTTAAAGTCCTTGATGTGCCTGGTCCACCCGGCCCGATTGAGGTCAGCAGTGTATCCGCTGAAAAATGTACACTGACATGGTTACCGCCAGAAGAGGATGGAGGCTGTGCTATCAAATCATATTTCCTCGAAAAGAGAGAAACAAGCCGCCTTCTCTGGACAAAGCTTGCTGAAAATGTAATGGATTGCCGCTATGTTGCCTGCAAGTTGATTAAAGGCAATGAATATATCTTCCGTGTTTCAGCGGTCAATCAGTACGGTACAGGTGATTGTATCCAGTCTGGTCCAGTCAAAATGGTTGACAGCTATGGTAAGTTGAATTTCATATGTGCCCGTATTAGTTTCTTCTCATGATATGCTGTGATATGATACATCATGTTATTTTTCTCAGGACCCCCGGGGCCACCATCAAAACCAGAGATTGATAATATCAGCAGAACTGCTGTAACTATATCCTGGAAGAGACCAGTGGTGGACGGAGGAAGTGATATAACTGGGTATAGTGTTGAGAGAAAGGAGAGGAGGGGTCTGAGATGGGTTAGAGCTTCAAAGAAGACCATCTCCGATTTACGTTACAAAGTAGCAGGCCTTGCAGAAGGAGTCGAATATGAATTTCGAGTAACTGCTGAGAACAAAGCTGGTTTTGGAGAGCCCAGTGAGCCATCCCAACCAGTGATGACAAAGGACATTGCATGTAAGTAGACAAACATTTCTAAAATAATTCCCTGTAGTTTGAAATGTCTCACCATTGCATTTACCTCTTAATACTCTTTTATCATATTCAGACCCACCAGGACCTCCTTCCAACCCAAGAATAAGTGATACCACTAAAACTACAGCAACATTTAACTGGGGAAGACCCTTTTATGATGGTGGCCTTGATATAACAGGATATATTGTTGAGCACAAAAAGGAAGGAGAAGATGACTGGATTCAGGACACAACCTCTCCCTTGAGAATCACTGAGTTTGTTGTTGCACACCTACAACCAGGGGGCAAGTACAATTTCAGGGTCTGTGCAATTAATTCAGAAGGATGTGGGGAACCCGCTGAAGTGGAGAAAATTGTGGAACTTGTTGACCGTGAAGAGATTCCCGACTTTGAACTTGATGCAGAACTGAGAAGGACACTTGTTGTCCGATCAGGTGGCTCCATCCGCATATTTGTACCAATTAAGGGCCGTCCAACTCCCGAAGTTACATGGATGAAAGATAATGTTGCTCTCAAAGGTAGAGCTCACATTGACACTACTGAGTCATACACTCTATTGGTCATCCCAGAGTGTACAAGATATGACGCTGGCAAATATATTTTGACTTTAGAAAATGTTGCTGGGAAAAAGACAGGATTTGTCAATGTCCGCGTCATGGACACACCTGGGCCTCCAGTAAATTTGAAACCAAGGGAAATCACCAAAAACAGCATAACATTTCAATGGGAAATTCCAATTATCGATGGTGGATCAAAGATCCTAAATTACATCATTGAGAAACGTGATGCCACCAGAAAGGCCTTCACAACAATCACTACCAATTGGCAGAAATGCACATACAAGGTTAAAGATTTGGAAGAGGGTGCTGAATATTACTTCAGGGTTTCGGCTGAAAATGAGCAAGGTATTGGTGAGGCAGCAGAGACGCCTGAACCTATCAGAGCTTCTCAGGCTCCATCGATACCACCCAATTTAGTAGTTACAGATGTGACAAAGGATACCGCAACTCTTGCATGGACAAAACCAACTTTCGATGGTGGCAGCAGAATCACTGGCTATGTAATTGAGGCTCAGAAGAAGGATTCTGATCAGTGGCTTCATGTCACAACAGTAAAAGCTTTGGACTATACTGTAACAGACTTAACACCAAATGCAGAATATGTATTCCGTATCTTTGCTGTGAACAGCTCAGGCAGGAGTGACCCCCGTGAAAGCCGGCCCGTTGAAATCAAGGAGCATACCACAGCACCGGGATTTGACCTCAGATCTGTCTATCAAAAAACGGTTGTAGCCAAAGCGGGTGATAATGTGAAGGTTGAGATCCCCATTTTTGGTTGCCCAAGACCATCTGTTGTCTGGAAGAAAGAAGATCAGGAGCTTAAACAGACACAAAGGATCAACACTGAAAACACAACAACCTCAACAATTCTTAACATACGAGAAATCAAAAGAAAAGACGAAGGGCAGTATTCAATGATAGGAAAGAATATATTGGGAACAGTGACCGAAACCATTACTGTACAAGTACATGATATCCCAGGACCTCCAACTGGACCAGTTAAAGTGGACGAAGTGTCATGTGACTATGTAGTCATATCATGGGATGCACCACAGAATGATGGAGGAGTTCCTATCAACAATTACATTGTTGAAATGAGAGAGACAACTGGCACATCTTGGATTGAGTTAGCAGCTACTGTCATTCGCACGACGTTCAAGGCTGCTCGGCTTACAACAGGGATTGAATATCAGTTCCGTGTAAAAGCTCAGAACAGATATGGTTTTGGTCCCTACATAACATCTGAACCAGTTGTTGCTGCTTATCCATTTGAGGTACCAGGCCAACCAGGTATTCCACAAGTTGTTGCCTTCACAAAAGATTCCATCACAATTAGCTGGAATGAACCTTCCACCGATGGAGGAAGCCCGATTTTGGGATATCATATTGAGAGGAAAGAGAAAAACAGCATCCTCTGGCAGCGGATCAGCAAAGCCCTTGTCATTGGGAACATTTTTAAGTCATCTGGTCTGGTGGATGCTATTGCGTACGAATTCCGTGTTATTGCTGAAAACATGGCTGGCCTTAGCAAGCCAAGCAAGGCTTCTGAGATGACATTTGCACTTGATCCAGTGGACCCTCCCAGTCAACCAGTGGCACTCAATATAACTAGACATGAGGTTACCCTTCAATGGACAAAGCCACAGAGTGATGGCGGTTTCCCAATCACTGGGTACACTGTGGAAAAAAGGGAACTGCCAAACGGTCGCTGGCTCAAAGCAAACTTTAGCAATATCCACGAAACAAGCTTCACTGTAAGTGGACTGACAGAAAATTCTTCATATGAATTTCGTGTGTTTGCGAGAAATTCTGCTGGGTCTGTCAGCAAGCCTTCAAAACCCTCGGAAGTCATCATCTGCAGAGATGATATTGAGGAGCCAAAGCTTGATGTCGATGCAAGCTTTAGCAGTATTGTTGTGGTTAAGGCAGGCGATGTCTTCAAACTAGATGCAAATGTTACTGGTAGACCAATCCCATCTTTGGTATGGACAAAAGATGGGAAAGAAATTGAAGACACTGCAAAACTAGAGATCAAATCAGTAGACTTCTATACATGTTTAATCAACAAAGATTCATCACGAAGAGACGGTGGTGCATTTACTCTAACTGCGAGCAACCCTGGAGGATTTGCCAAGTTTGTTTTTAATGTTAAAGTCCTTGATAAGCCTGGGCCTCCTGAAGGACCCCTTCAAGTTTCAGACATGACAACAGAGAAATGTATTCTGTCTTGGCTGCCACCACTTGAAGATGGAGGAGCAAAGATCGAATATTATATAATTCAGAGACGTGAAACAAGCAGACTTGCATGGACGAATGTAGCCACAGATTTACAAGTGAACCGTTATAAAGTTACTAAATTGCTGAAAGGAAATGAATATGTCTTCAGAGTTATGGCTGTTAATAAATATGGAGTTGGCGAGCCCCTCGAGTCAGAACCTGCAGTTGCCACCAATCCATATGTACCCTCTGATCCACCACAAGCTCCTGAAGTAACAACAATTACAAAGGACTCCATGGTTGTTTGCTGGGGACATCCTGAACACAATGGAGGAAGTGCCATAAATACTTACATAATAGAAAGAAGGGACAAAACTGGCCTCCGATGGGTCAAATGCAATAAGAGGTCAGTAACTGATTTGCGCTTTAAAGCGTCTGGACTTACACCAGGGCATGAATATGAATTCAGAATCCTTGCCGAAAACGCCGCTGGTTTAAGTGCTCCAAGCCCTTTGAGTCCATTTTATAAAGCATGTGACACAATATTCCAGCCTGGACCTCCAGGGAATCCAAGAGTTTTGGATACAACCAAGACATCCATTACTGTTGCATGGAACAAACCAGTTTATGATGGTGGTTCAGACATTACAGGATATATTGTAGAAACCTGCCTACCAGAAGAAGATGAATGGACAGTTGTCACTCCAAGGAAGGGTCATGAAAGAACGTCATTTACTATAACTAATTTAAAAGAAAACCAAGAATACAAGATCAATATTTCTGCCCTAAACTGTGAGGGAGTTGGAGAACCCGCATCAGTACCTGGCTCACCAAAAGCAGAGGACAGATATATTGTACCTGAAATTGAGCTTGATTCAGATCTTCGAAAAGTGGTAAATATTAGAGCTTGCTGCACACTAAGACTGTTTGTACCAATTAAAGGAAGACCTGCACCAGAAGCTAAATGGTCAAGGGAGAATGGGGAACCTCTTGGTAAAGCAGTTATCGAGACAACAACATCATTCACATCACTTGTTATTGAGAACGTCAACAGGTTTGACAGTGGAAAGTATTTGCTAACAGTGGAAAACAGCTCTGGGAGTAAAACAGCATTCGTAAATGTCAGGGTGCTTGACACTCCGGGGGCACCACAAAATCTTGCCATTAAGGAAATCACCAAAGATTCTGTGTCACTGATCTGGGATCCTCCGATTATTGATGGCGGATCAAGAGTCAGGCATTACCTTGTAGAAAAGCGCGAATCTACAAGAAAGGCATATTCTGTTGTAAACGCTTCCTGTCCCAAAACAAGCTGGAGAATTGGAGATCTTCAGGAAGGAAGTTTGTATTTCTTTAGAATTCTGGCTGAAAATGAATATGGTGTTGGCCTCCCGGTGGAAACTGCGGAACCAGTCAAGATTTCTGAAAAGCCTTTACCTCCTGGTAAGGTGACACTTAAAGAAGTGACAGGCAGCAGTGTAACCCTATCCTGGGAGAAGCCAGATCATGATGGAGGAAGCAGGATCACAGGATACATTGTGGAAATGCAAGGAAAGGGCAGTGACAAATGGACTCAGGTTATGATCGTTAAGGTAACAGAGGCAGTTATTGTTGGTCTGATTCAAGGTGAAGAGTACTCCTTCCGTATATCAGCTACAAATGAAAAAGGGACTAGTGATCCACGTCTGCTCAATGTGCCTGTTGTGGCAAAGGATCTAGTCATCACGCCTACATTCAGACTTTTATTCAACACATTCAGTGTGCTGGCAGGTGATGACCTGAAGATAGATGTCCCTTATGTTGCTCAGCCCAAGGCAGCAGTTATTTGGCTTAAAGATGGCACTGTTCTAAAAGAGACGACACGGGTAAATTCTGAAGTTACTGACCATCATCTATATCTTGTAATCAAGGAAGCGACACGTGATGATGTGGGTAAATATACTATAAAGATCACAAACTCAGCTGGAGAAGCTACAACTGACATCAGTGTTGTTGTACTTGATAAGCCTGGTCCTCCTATTGGACCTATCAAAATAGATGAGGTAACGGCAGACAGTGTGACATTGTCATGGCAACCACCAGAGTACGAAGGTGGTTGTGCAATTAATAATTACATTGTGGAAAAGAGAGACACGTCCACCACGAACTGGCAGATTGTGTCAGCTACAGTTGCAAGGACAACGACCAAAGCTGCAAGACTGAAAACTGGTTGTGAGTATCAATTCAGGATTGCAGCTGAAAACAGATATGGAAAGAGCTCGTTTCTTCTGTCCGAGCCTGTAATTGCACAGTATCCATTTGAGGTGCCGAGTGCACCAGGGACTCCCACTGTTCAGTCTGCTACCAAAGACACCATGGCCATTGTGTGGAACAGGCCTGCCAGTGATGGTGGAAGCAAGATTATTGGCTATCATCTTGAGAGTAAGGAAAGAAATAGCCTCCTGTGGGTGAAACAAAACAAAACCATTATTCCAGATACAAGATTCAAGGTTAGTAGCCTTGAAGAAGGCATTGAATATGAGTTCAGGGTTTACGCTGAGAATATTGTTGGACTAAGCAAAGCCAGCAAAGTATCAGAAATACAGGTAGCAAGAGATCCCTGTGACCCTCCAGGCAAACCAGAGGCAGTAATTGTCACCAGAAGCTCCATAACATTACGATGGACAGCGCCGGAGTTTGATGGTGGTAGCCGAATAACTGGGTATGTAGTAGAGAAAAAGGAATTGCCTAACACTCGCTGGATGAAGGCTAGTTTCGCTAATGTCATGGAAACTGAATTTGTTGTCAGTGGCTTGGTGGAAGAACAACGATATGAGTTCCGAGTCATTGCCAAAAATGCAGCCGGTGTATATAGTGCACCGTCTGCCAGTACAGGTGCAATAACTGCAAAGGATGAAGTAGAGCCACCTATGATTGATTTGGATGCTAAATATTCTCAAACCATTATTGTTAATGCTGGAGAATCGTTTAAGATTGATGCAGGGATATCTGGCAAGCCTATACCATCAGTCCATTGGATAAAAAACAGTGAGGAACTTGTTAATACAGCTAGACTGGAGATTAAAAATACGGACTTCACAGCCTCTTTAAGTGTAAAAGAAGCTATTCGTGTTGATGGAGGCCAGTACACACTTCTGTTGAAAAATGTCGGTGGTGAGAAATCCATAATCATCAACACCAAAGTTCTAGACAGGCCTGGGCCACCAGGCGGGCCTATATCTATATATGGGGTTACAAGTGAGAAATGTTGCATAGCATGGAAAACACCTTTACATGATGGAGGTGCTGAGGTATCTCATTATATCGTTGAAAGAAGGGAGACTAGCCGATTAGTTTGGACTGTTGTGGAATCTAAGGTGCAAACCCTTAATCTGAAAATTACCAAGCTCCTTCCTGGAAATGAGTACATTTTCAGAGTGATTCCCGTCAACAAATATGGAATCGGTGAGCCTCTGGAATCTGATCCAGTCATTGCCCAAAATCCATTTGTCACACCCGATCCACCAACTGGGGTGGAAATCTCCAATATAACAAAGGACTCCATGGTTGTTACTTGGAATAGACCCATTAATGATGGAGGTAATCCAATTACAGGATATGTAATTGAAAAGAGAGACAAAGAAGGTGTCAGATGGACAAGATGCAATAAGCGTGTAGTTAGTGAGCTGCGCTTTAGAGTTACAGGTCTTCTTGAAAACCGCAGTTATGAATTCCGTGTCTTGGCTGAAAATGCTGCTGGAATTGGTAAACCAAGTGCCCCTACTGTATACTTCAAGGCTTTGGATCCAATCTTCAGGCCAGGTCCACCAAACAATCCTAGGGTTTTTGATATCTCAAGGTCATCTGTTGTGCTACACTGGAGCAAACCTATTTATGATGGCGGATGTGAGATTCAAGGTTATATCGTGGAACTCTGCGAAGGCATATCTGATGAGTGGACAATGTGCACACCTCCCACCGGAATCACAGAAACAAGATTCGAAGTTCAAAAACTGCTCGAAAAGCATGAATATAAATTCAGAATTTGTGCAATAAATAAGGCCGGAGTTGGAGAACATGCAGATATCAAAGAATCTATTCTCACTGAGGACAAACTGGAGGCACCAGATATTGATCTTGATGCCGACCTAAGAAAGATGATCACTGTTCGAGCTGGAGGAGCCCTTAGATTGTTTGTTCCGATCAGAGGACGACCAGCTCCTGAGGTCAAATGGGGAAAAGCTGAAGGTGAACTTAACGAGACGGCACAAATTGACGTCACAAGCAGTTATACTTCCCTTGTGATTGAAAACATTAACAGATTTGATTGTGGAAAATACACTCTGTTTTTGGAAAATGCAAGTGGCAGCAAATCTGCATTCATTAGTGTCAGAGTACTTGACACCCCTGATGCACCTGCAAATTTCCACGTGAAGGAAATAACCAAGAATTCAGTTACCCTCACTTGGGAGCCACCTTTGCTGGACGGTGGAGCAAAAGTTAAAAATTATATTGTTGAAAAGCGCGAGAGTACAAGGAAGGCATACTCTACTGTTGCTACCTGCAACAAGATGACATATAAGATCGAGCAGCTCCAAGAAGGCAGCAACTACTTCTTTAGAGTTCTCGCTGAAAATGAATATGGAGTTGGATTACCTGCAGAAACACTAGAACCACTAAAAGTCTCAGAAGTGCCACAACCTCCTGGAAAAATCTCTGTAGTGGATGTTACACGCAAGAGTATCGCTCTGTCCTGGGAAAAACCGGAACATGATGGGGGTAGTAGAATCACTCACTATGAAGTTGAGATGCAAGCAAAAGACAGTGAAAAGTGGTCTCTGTGTGCACAAGTTAAATCGCTTGACACCATTATTACCAATTTAGTCCAAGGTGCTGAGTATAATTTTAGGGTAATAGCAGTTAACGACAAAGGGAAAAGTGATCCCAGAAATCTAGCACACCCTGTTCTTGCAAAAGACCTTGTAATTGAGCCATCCGTGAGGACAAAACTTAGCACATACATGGTACAGTTTGGCCATGACTTGAAAATTGAAGCACGCATCGCTGGTCATCCAAAGCCAACCATTACATGGACTAAAGATGGTACAGAGCTCAAACAGACCACAAGAGTTAATGTTGCAGACACTGCCCACCATACAACATTATCGATTAAAGACGCAACACGAGATGATGGTGGCATGTACAACATTACAGTAGCTAATCTATTAGGAAAAAAGGAGGCCACTGTTGAAATTGTTATCCTTGACAAACCTGGTCCACCTACAGGGCCAGTGAGGATAGATGAAATAAGTGCAGAAAGCATAACACTATCATGGGATCCTCCAACCTACACTGGAGGATGCCAAATTTCCAATTACATCGTGCAAAAGCGAGATACAACCACAACTAACTGGGCGGTTGTTTCAGCTACAATAGCAAGGACTACACTCAAAGTTGGAAATTTGAAAACCGGAACTGAGTACCAGTTCAGAATCTTTGCAGAAAATAGATATGGGAAAAGCTACGCTATTGACTCTGAGCCAGTTGTTGCTCAGTATCCTTTCAAAGAGCCAGGGCCCCCTGGAACACCATTTGTGTCTGCCTTTACAAAAGAATCTATGGTAGTTGAATGGCACAAACCAGTTTCTGATGGCGGCAGTGCTGTTCTTGGATATCATCTTGAAAGAAAAGAAAAGAACAGTATTCTCTGGACCAAAATCAATAAAATGCTCATTCAAGACACCCGATTTAAAACCTCTCCTTTGGAGGAAGGCATAGAATATGAGTTCAGAGTTTCTGCTGAAAATATTGTTGGAATTGGTAAATGCAGCAAGATTTCTGAAGGTTGTGTGGCCCGTGATCCATGTGATCCTCCCGGTACGCCTGTGCCAGTAATTGTAACAAGACACTCGGTGATGCTGAAATGGACACCGCCAGAATATGATGGAGGCAGTCTGGTCACTGGATACGTTGTGGAGAAGCGGGACCTCCCAGATGGCCGTTGGATGAAAGCAAGCTTTGCGAACATACTTGAAACTGAATTTTTAGTCACAGGTCTGACAGAGGATTCAAAATATGACTTCAGGGTCATTGCTAAAAATGGTGCTGGATCAGTCAGCAAGCCTTCTGCATGCACAGGGCCAATCACAGCTAAAGATGAGGTTGAGCCACCAAACTATGAGATTGATTCGAAATACAGTCAAGTAATGGTTGTAAATGCTGGAGATACATTTGTACTGCAAGCATCTGTATTAGGGAAGCCAGTTCCAACAATGCAGTGGTTTAAAGGTGATGTGGAAGTTGAAAATTCTGCAAGAGCTGAGACCAAGAATACAGATTTCAAAGCAGTCCTTGTAATCAAAGATGCTATTAGAGTTGATGGAGGACAGTACACTTTGCAGCTTACCAATGTTGGGGGAACTAAATCTGTGCCCTTTAATGTAAGAGTGCTCGATAGACCTGGACCCCCAGCAGGACCTATAACAGTTTCAAATGTAACAAGTGAAAAGTGCTCGTTGTCATGGCTTCCTCCTGTACATGACGGCGGAAGCAGTATTTCTCATTACATCATTGAAAAACGGGAAACCAGCCGTCTTACTTGGACCATAGTGTCTAGTGACTGTGGAGCAACCATGTTCAAGGTCACTAAGCTTCTACAAGGAAATGAATACATCTTTCGTGTCATGGCTGTTAACAAATATGGTGTTGGTGAACCTTTAGAGTCTGTACCAGTAATAATGAGAAATCCATTTGTTCCCCCTGGACCACCTAGAGAACTAGAAATAACAAATATTTCAAGGGATTCTATGACTGTATGCTGGACTCGCCCAGAGACTGATGGTGGAAGTGAAATTGTTGGGTACATTGTAGAAAAGAGAGACAGAGCTGGAGTCAGATGGACAAAATGTAACAAACGAAGAATTACAGATCTTCGCTTCAGAGTGACTGGGCTCACAGAGGAACATGAATATGAATTCAGATTATCTGCAGAAAATGCTGCGGGAGTCGGTCAAGCAAGTCCACCAACTCTGTACTACAAAGCATGTGATCCAACATTTAAACCTGCACCACCAACTAATGCACACCTTACTGATACCACAAAGGACTCCGTGACTATTGCATGGAGTAGACCAATCTATGATGGTGGCTTAGATATCCAGGGCTACATTGTAGAGATCTGCAAGGCTGATGAAGAGGAATGGCTAACATGTACTCCACCTACTGGGTTGAATAATACTAGATTCACTATTACTAAACTCATAGAACATCAAGAATACAAGGTTCGAATATGTGCTTTTAATAAGCTAGGTGTTGGTGAGCCAGTCACCATTCCTGATACCGTAAAGCCTGTTGATAAAATGGAACCTCCTGAAATTGAACTTGATTCTGAATTAAGGAAGGGCATCGTTGTCCGTGCTGGAGGAAGCATGAGAATTAGCATTCCTTTTAAAGGCCGCCCCACTCCAGAGATAAACTGGAGTAAGGACGATGGCGATCTTCCAAGTAAAACTCAAATTGAAAAGGGTCTAGACTATACCCAGCTCTCAATCGACATATGTGATAGGAATGATGCAGGAAAATATACTCTGAATCTAGAAAACAGCAGTGGTACAAAGTCAACGTTTGTTTCAGTGAAAGTGCTGGATACACCAGGTGCTCCTCTAAACCTAACTGTTAAAGATGTCACAAGAAATTACGTAACTCTTGTTTGGGAGCCTCCACTTATTGATGGTGGGTCAAAAATAAAGAATTATATTGTGGACAAACGTGAATCAACTAGACCTGCCTTCTCAAATATTACCACAAAATGCACCAAGACTAGCTTACGTGTTGGCGATCTCAGTGACGGTGGCATTTATTACTTCAGAGTCATGGCAGAGAATGAGTTTGGAGTTGGTCTACCTATAGAAACAGAAGAATCTGTGAAGACAGCAGATCCACCTCTGTCTGTGGGTAAGGTTACACTCACTGATGTGACTAAAACTTCTGCATCACTGTCATGGGAGAAACCAGACCATGATGGCGGTAGTAGGATTCTAGGATATTATATTGAAATGCAGCCAAAGGGCTCAGAAGACTGGGTAGTGGCAACTACTTGCAAAACCTGTGAAGGAACAGTCACAGGACTTAGCGCTGGCCGAGAGTACCTCTTCAGAGTGTTGGCCTACAATGACAAAGGAAAGAGTGATCCAAGGTCACTAGCAGCTCCAGTCATAGCTAATGATATAACAATACAACCAGCATTCAAACTGACTTACAACACATACAGTGTACAATGTGGTGGAGAGCTAAAAGTCGAAATTCCAGTACGAGGTCGTCCAACACCAAAAGTCTCATGGGCTAAAGATGGCCACCCATTAAAAGAGACAACTAGACTAAATGTCTCAAGGACAGCAACATCAACAGTTCTTACTATCAAAGATGCCAATAGAGAGGATTCTGGCAAGTATACAGTAACAGCTGTAAACAATATAGGGTCAGTCTCAGAGGAAATTGGTGTAATCATCTTAGACAAGCCTGGTCCACCTGTTGGCCCACTTAAAATTGTTGAAGTAAGTGCCAACTATGTAATAATTTCATGGGAGCCACCGGTGTACACTGGTGGTTGCCAGATAAACAATTACATTGTGGAGAAACGAGACACAACTACAACTGCCTGGCAGATTGTTTCAGCAACCATTGCACGTACAACTATCAAAATATCTAAGCTGAAGACTGGCTCAGAATATCAGTTTAGAGTGTTTGCCGAAAACAGATATGGAAAGAGTTCATCTTTAGACTCAGTACCTGTTGTTGTTAGCTATCCTTTCAGTGAACCTGCAGCACCTGGTACACCATTTGTTTCCTCAGTAACAAAAGATCACATGACAGTTGAATGGAAGCCACCAATTAATAATGGAGGTAGCCCTATTCTCGGGTATCACATTGAACGCAAAGAGAAGAACAGCATTCTCTGGACCAAACTTAACAAGCTTCTTGTTACTGATACTCGATTCAAAACAAATGGTCTTGAGGAGGGCATTGAGTATGAATACAGAGTGTTTGCTGAAAATATTGCAGGAATAAGTCCGTCTAGCAAAGTTTCCGAAAGTGTCGTGGCACATGATCCATGTGATCCACCTGGAACTCCAGAGGCTATTGTTATCACTAGAAACCTTATCACACTTCAGTGGACAAAGCCTCAGTATGACGGAGGCAGTGTAGTCACAGGTTATATCGTTGAGAGGAAAAAGCTACCTGATGGTCGTTGGATGAAGGCTAGCTTTACGAATATAATTGACACTCAATTTACAATTGCAGAATTGACAGAAGGAGACCGTTATGAATTCAGAATAATTGCGAGAAATGCAGCTGGTATTTTAAGTGAGCCTTCTGAAAGCACTGGACCAATTACTGCACAGGATGAGATTGAAGCACCTTCAGTTTCCATGGACTCAAAGTTCAAGGATGCCATTGTTGTGAGTGCTGGTGAGACTTTTATTATTGATGCAGATATTGCAGGCAAACCTCTTCCAGACATAAAGTGGCTAAAGGATGGAAAAGAAATTGACAGCACTACTCAAAGGATGGAAATTAAGTCCACCATTACACGTACAGTCTTAACTGTTAAAGATTGCATAAGAGTGGATGGTGGACATTTTGTCCTAAGCCTCAGCAATGTGGGAGGAACTAAACTGGTCCCTGTAAATGTCAAGGTTCTGGATAGACCTGGTCCACCGGACGGGCCTCTGAAGGTAACTGGTGTCAAAGCAGAGAAATGTTATCTACACTGGAGCCATCCAACACATGATGGTGGAGCCAGTATCTCACATTACATTATTGAAAAGAGGGAAACCAGTAGACTGTCTTGGACTATGGTAGAGCCCAAAATTCAAGCTATCAGTTATAAAGTCACCAAACTCTTGCCAGGTAATGAGTACATCTTTAGAGTCATGGCAGTCAACAAGTATGGCGTAGGCGAACCACTTGAATCTGAACCAGTTATTGCCAGAAATCCTTTTAAGGCTCCTGGCCCACCTTCAACTCCAGAAGCAAGTGCAATCACTAGAGACTCAATGGTGCTCACATGGGACCGTCCAGAAGATGATGGTGGGTCACAAATTGAGGGTTATGTCCTGGAGAAACGTGATAAAGAAGGTGTCAGGTGGACAAAGTGCAACAAGAAAAGATTAAGTGATCTGCGTTTCAGAGCCACTGGATTAACAGACGGACACTCTTATGAATTCAGAGTATCTGCCGAAAATGCTGCAGGTGTTGGCACACCAAGTGAGCCATCTGAATATTACAAGGCATGTGATGCAACCTATCCACCTGGCCCACCAAACAATCCCAAAGTGACAGACCATTCCAGTACAACCGTTTCCCTTGCATGGAGTAGGCCTATTTATGATGGAGGTGCACCAGTCTCTGGATATATTGTTGAGATGAAAGAAGCCTTTGATGATGAATGGACACTATGTACACCAAACACCGGTGTGCAAACAACTCACTTTACAGTGAAAAACCTGAAGGAAAATGCAGAATACAACTTTCGTATTTGTGCCATTAATATCGAAGGCGCTGGAGATCATGTTGAGGTTCAAGGCTCTGTAATTGCTGCTGAGAAACTTGAAGCCCCAGAAATAGAGTTAGGGGCTGATCTGAGGAAAATTGTGACTGTTCGTGCAAGTGCAACACTACGCTTGTTTGTTCCCATCAGAGGAAGGCCTGAGCCAGAAGTTAAATGGACAAAGGCTGAGGGTACCCTAACAGAGCGTGCCCAAATTGAAGTCACAAGCTCTTACACCATGCTTGTCATTGACAACGTTGACAGATTTGACACTGGCAAATATGTTTTAACTCTCGAAAATAACAGTGGCACCAAAGCCGCATTCATAAACGTCAGAATCCTTGACTCCCCAAGTGCTCCCATGAACTTTGTTGTCAAAGATATCAAGAGAGACTCAGTCCAGCTGCAGTGGGACCCTCCACTTATTGATGGTGGTGCCAAGATTAGTCATTACATTGTGGAGAAACGTGAATCTAAAAGAATGGCATTTACATCTGTGACAAATAACTGTGTCAGGAATTCGTTCAGGGTTGATGATCTCCAAGAGGGAGGTGTTTATCATTTCCGTGTACTTGCAGTGAATGAACTTGGTGTTGGCCTCCCAGCAACCACACCCGAGCCAGTCAAAGTGTCCCAAGCACCTCAACCACCAGGTAAAGTCACACTCGTTGATGTAACTCGGCATAGTGTTAGTCTTTCTTGGGAAAAACCAGACCATGATGGTGGTAGCAAGATAACAGGTTACGTCATAGAGATGTTGACTAAAGGATCCGATAAATGGACTGTATGTGCAACAGTACGAATACCTGAAGCTACAATTGAAGGACTTACAACAGGGGAGGAATATGCATTCAGAATTTCTGCCATGAATGACAAAGGAAAGAGTGATCCTAAACCACTGGGAGCACCTGTGGTTGCCAAGGATATAACAATCGAACCTGTTATTGACTTGCTATTTAACACGTACAGCGTTAAATCTGGAGATGATCTTAAAATCGATGTTCCCTTTAGAGGTAGACCTCACCCAGAAGTGGCATGGAAGAAGGATGGCCACAGCCTAAAGCAAACAACCAGAGTAAATGTTCTCACTTCTAAAATGTCTTCAAAGATTGTCATCAAAGATGCCACAATAGAAGATGCTGGAAAATATGAAATCACACTTACTAATTCAGTTGGTGTGAAATCAGCAGAAATAACAGTTATCATTCTTGACAGACCAGGTCCGCCAAGTGCAATCAGAGTAGATGAAGTAAGTGCAGATTACATTTCATTATCATGGGATCCTCCAGTTTATGATGGTGGGTGTCAGATAAATAATTACGTTGTTGAGAAGAGAGATACTACCACTACAACATGGCAAATTGTTTCAGCTACAGTCGCAAGGACATCAATTAAAGTGTCCCATTTGACACAGGGAACTGAATATCAATTCCGTATTGCTGCTGAAAATCGTTATGGCAAGAGCCACGCTGTTGACACTGCACCAATTATTGCGCAATACTCCTTCACACCACCTGGCCCTCCAAATGATCTTCAAGTTGCTCATGCTACAAAGTCAGGAATGTTAGTGACATGGAAAAGACCAGCCAGTGATGGTGGAAGTCCGGTCATTGGATATCACTTGGAATGCAAGAGCCAAAGCAGCCTTCTTTGGACTAAGATCACTAGGGGTCTTGTTTCGGATACACAGTTTAAAGTAACTGGCCTTGAAGAGGGTCTTCTCTATCAGTACAGAGTGTATGCGGAGAATATTGCAGGAATTGGACCTTGCACAAAAGCCTGTGAACCTGTTGCTGCAAGAGATCCGTGCGATCCTCCAGGTCAGCCAATTGTTACTAACATAACAAGAACTTCTGTTTCTCTCTCCTGGGCAATACCTGAAAATGATGGTGGTGCCAAGGTGACTGGTTACATTGTTGAGAGAAGAGAACTACCAGATGGTCGTTGGCTGAAGTGTAATTTTACCAGTCTCCAAGAAACATTCTTTGATGTGACTGGCCTGATTGAAGACCAAAGATACGATTTCCATGTAATTGCAAAGAACGCAGCTGGTTTATTCAGTCAGCCCTCAGAGTGTACAGGCCCTGTTACAGTGAAAGATGATGTTGATCCACCATGCATTACCATTGAGGAAAAACTCAGACAACTCGTTGTAGTCAAAGCAGGAGATATACTAAGAATTGATGCTGAAATTTCTGGCCGCCCAGCTCCTGTGATCTCATGGGCAAAGGATGGGAAAGAAATTGATTCTAAAGCAAGAGTTGAAATTTCCTCAACGTTTACAACCGCCACACTAATTGTTAGAGACACCATCAGGAGAGACTCTGGACAGTATGTTCTCACATTACAGAATGTTGCTGGTACCAGATCTTTAGCAGTGAATTGTAAAGTCCTTGATAGACCTGGCCCATCATCTGGACCATTGGAAGTAACTGGTGTGACAGCAGAAAAATGCACATTATCTTGGGGACCACCCCAGGAAAATGGCGGTGCTGAAATTCAACACTACATCGTTGAGAAGCGTGAAACGAGCCGTCTTGCCTGGACATTAATCTATGCTGACATGAAGGCCACAACATGCAAAGCTACAAAACTGCTTAAGGGCAATGAATACATTTTCAGAGTTCGAGGAGTAAACAAATATGGAACAGGGGAAGCTCTGGAGAGTGATCCCGTCAAGGCCCTAGATCGATTTACAGTGCCGGCTGCACCAACAGAGGTTGAAATCACAAGTATTACAGGTGAATCTATGACAATCTGCTGGGAAAGACCTGTTTCGGATGGGGGCAGTAGTATTAGTGGCTATGTAATTGAAAAGCGTGAAAAATTAGGTCTTCGTTGGGTTCGTGTCAACAAAAAGCCTGTTTATGATTTGAGGGTCAAAGCCTCCAATCTCCGTGAAGGATGTGAATATGAATACCGGGTATATGCAGAGAACGCAGCAGGATTGAGTGCACCAAGCCTTCCTTGCCCATTGACAAAGGCAGAGGATCCGTTATTCTTGCCATCTCCACCAGTGAAACCAAAGGTAATCGATTCGACCAAGTCCACAATAACCCTCTCTTGGAACAAGCCATTGTTTGATGGTGGTTCTCCAGTCACGGGGTACTCAGTCGAATACAGGCAAACCAACGACGATGACTGGATTGTTGGGGTGCAGCACACTACGAACACTGAGTTCACAGTTATAGGTCTGACATCAGGAGCAGAATATGTCTTCGTGGTTAGGTCAGTTAATAAAATTGGACCAAGCGATCCAAGCCCTGAGACTGATCCACAGGTAGCAAAGGACAGAGAAGATGAGCCTGTTTTCCTTATCAGTAATGAAATGCGAAAAACACTGATAGTCAAAGATGGCAGTTCATTCACCTTAAGAGTCCCTTTCAAGGGGAAGCCTGTTCCAAATGTCATGTGGAACAAACCTGATGTTGATCTTAGAGTTCGGGCAACAATTGATACCACGGATACTTGCACATCTGTCACAATTGAGCAAGCTACAAGAAATGACTCAGGGAAATACACTGTGACTCTACAAAATGTTGCCGGAACAGCCACACTAACACTTAATGTAAAAGTGCTTGATTCACCTGGACCACCTGCCAGTCTTTCAGTGAAGGAAGTGACCAAGAATACCGCAACAATAACATGGGACACACCAGAAAATGAAGGTGGTGCTCCTGTCAAAAATTACCTTATTGATCTGCGTGAGGCAAGCAAAAAAGGATGGACAAGAGTTACAGAAAACTGTCCCAGACTTACCTTCAGAGTAACTGACCTCCAAGAGGGAGGAGTTTATTATTTCAGAGTCACTGGTGAAAATGAATATGGAATTGGAGTACCACTTGAAACTAAAGACGGAACTAAGATTACAGGTATGATATAATTACCGTTTGAATCATGACTAGCTAGAATATTTGTGTCGTATTTGAATTTGATTTATTATTTCTGATGTAAAAAAAAAATAACTATTGCACGAATATTCATTTCAGAAAAACCAAGTCCACCAGCAAAGCTTGGAGTAACTGATGTTACAAAAGACACTGTCTCTTTAGCTTGGAGTAAACCTGAGCATGATGGAGGTAGTCGGATTATCAGTTACCAGGTTGAAGCCCTGGAGAAAGGCCAACAGAAGTGGATAAAATGTGGTGTTACCAAGTCAACTCATTTTGTGGTCTATGGGTTAAGAGAGAATGGTGAATACTTCTTTAGAGTTCGTGCTGAAAATCATGCTGGTTTCAGTGACCCTAAAGACATGGTTTTGCCTGTTGTTGTTAAAGATCAACTAGGTAAGTAACTTAACTTGATGATTAATATGTTGATGCAGCTTAACATTTTATGGCAATGCATTATGATAATTAACCTGATTTTTTTTTTTACATTATTCTGTCAACAGAGGCACCTGAAATTAGCATGAAGGATTTTCAACATAATACAGCCTATGTGAAGGCAGGTTCAAATCTTAAAGTAGAGATCCCACTTACTGGTACACCTTTACCAAAAGTGACACTCTCGAAGGACGATCAGGTTCTGAAATCAACCATGAGGTTCAATTCTGAAGTAACACCTGACTGCCTTATCATCACTCTGCGTGACAGTGTTGCTCATGATGCAGGCAGATATGATATTACAGCCTCAAACTCAAGTGGAACCACCAAATCCTTCATCAATATTGTTGTCCTGGACAGACCAAGTCCACCTGTTGGTCCAGTTGAGCTGTGTGATATCACAGAGGACAGTGTAAATCTGAAATGGCTCCCTCCTGCATATGATGGTGGCAGCCCAATCACCAACTACATTGTTCTAAAACGTGAAACAACAACAGCGAACTGGGTTGAAGTTTCATCTGCGGTCGCAAGATGCACGATTAAGATTATCAAGCTTAATACTGGAGTTGAGTATCAATTCAGAATCAGGGCTGAAAATCGCTTTGGCATTAGTGATCACATCGATTCTCCAACTGTCACAGTCAGTCTACCATACAGTAAGTAATATACCATTTGCGCTAGTGTTATTCATTTTGTACTGATTAAATGACAAAAATCAACGTTGCTTTCGCTCTGTTTCAGCAATACCCGAGGCACCTTCAGCACCATGGGTATCTACAGTCACTAGAGAAAGTATTAATGTCAACTGGAAAGAACCTTCTGATGGAGGAAGTCATATTTTTGGATACCACCTTCAGATGAAAGACAAAAACAGCATTTTGTGGAAGAAAGTCAACAAAACTGTTATCCGTGCCACACGTTTCAAAGTTACAGACATCAGTCCAGGCCTTGTCTACGAGTTCAAGGTTGCAGCAGAAAATGCGGCTGGCATTGGTCCTTTCAGCAAAATTTCAGATGCTGTACTGGCAATTGATGCTTGTGGTAAGAAAATTACAGACTGTGAATTGTTTGGGGAAAATCTGTCTATGAGTAATTCTTAGGGTTGCACCGATACCAATACCAGTATTGGGTATCGGGCCGATACTTTGCTAAAATACTCGTACTCGTCCATAAAGTGCCGATACCATGAACCGATACTCCTGTTTCACTGATCG
>JAQLOM010000034.1:23023553-23033912 GCA_030068315.1 Chrysichthys thysi
GCTTATTGTAGGCTTATTGTACTCTGCAAAAGAGAAAATTAAACCTGCCTCCAAATTGATTACACTTTCATGGAAATTCAGTTTAAGATGTATCGGTATTGGCGAGTACACAAATAAAAATACTCGTACTCGTATCGGTTTGTAAAAAAGTGGTATCGGTGCAACCCTAGTAATTCTGATTTTTATTTTTGGCACTGTTTTGCAGAACCTCCAACTGACATCCGTGTCACAGATATCACAAAGAGTTCAATAAGCCTTGCGTGGAGTAAACCTTCCTATGATGGTGGAAGCAAAGTAACAGGGTATATAATTGAGAAGAAAGATTGTCCAAATGGCAGATGGTTCAAAGCTAGTTTATCAAATATTTCTGACACCAAATTCACAGTATCAGGCCTCATTCAAGATGCATCTTATGAATTTAGAGTCTTAGCCAAAAACGCAGTCGGCTCTGTCAGTAACCCGTCTGTTACTGTTGGACCAGTTACATGTGTCGATACCTTTGGTGCTCCTGAAATTGAACTTCCTCAGGAATACCTGGATGTTGTAAAATACAGAGCAGAAGAAACTGTCCATCTTAGAGTCGGTATTATTGCTAAACCACTGCCAACAATCGAATGGTGCAAAGATGGAAAAGAGCTGGAATCTGGAGCCCAGGTCACGATTTCAAACACCCCTGATTCTGCATGCATCTCAATAAAGGATGCTACACGGATAAACACTGGAACATATGAGCTCAAAATCAAGAACTCTCTGGGCTCAGCATATGCTGCTATCAGAGTACTCATTCAAGGTATGCTACGAATTATTGTCATGTTATTAATTTAAATACATATTTATGCCTTATTTATTGTATTCATTACCTGCTTATCTCTCTCAGACAAACCTGGGCCCCCTGCGGGAGAGATTCAGTTCAAGAAGATCAGAGCAGATACTATAACCATCATGTGGGATCCCCCAGCAGATGAGGGTGGTGCGATGGTTACCCATTACATTGTGGAGAAGCGCGAAAGTAGCAGAATCATGTGGTCCATAATATCTGAAAAACTGGAAGAGTGTATCGTCTCGGTTTCAAGGCTGATCAAAGGAAATGAGTACATCTTCCGTGTTCGTGGAGTGAACAAATATGGAGTTGGAGATCCTTTAGAATCTGAGCCTGTAATTGCGCAGAACTCGTTTGGTAAAGATGTTTTCAATCATAGTTTAACTATGTTCATATTTTTGTTTCACATGTGAAGTATACTCACTATTGCTATTTTGTTTAATGCAGTACCTCCGAGTCAACCTTCCAAACCTCAGGTCACCATGATTACTAAATCAACAATGACTGTCATATGGGAAAGACCAAGTCTCGATGGTGGCAGTGATATTGATGGATATTATTTGGAGAAACGAGAAATTAAGAGTCTACAGTGGTTCAAGGTCATCAAAGATCCAATACGTGATACTAGGCAAAAAGTCAGTAATCTCACAGAGGGAAATGAGTACCAATATCGTGTTTGTGCAATTAATAAAGCTGGTGCAGGTCAATACTCTGATGCATCCATCTTCTATAAAGCATATGATCCTATTGGTAAGATATTTTTAATAATAATAATAATTGTATGTTATTTATGATATTCTTCATTGTTGTATGAAAAATGCCCATATCTATGATGTTGTGATGTTGCTCAAAAATGACGTTTTATACAAAAATCATGATACAACATTTTCTTCATATATTTCCAGATCCACCAAGTGAGCCAACGAAACTTAAAGTTGTTGATTCAACCAAGACTTCAATCACACTTGGATGGGTAAAGCCTGTGTATGATGGTGGAAGTGAAATCACAAGCTACGTAGTTGAGCAAAAGACATCTGATGAAAAGGAGTGGGTCACTATTAGCTCCAAGGGTGAAGTAAGAACCACAGAGTATGTGGTGTCACATTTGAAGCCTGGATTGTACTATTACTTCCGCATCTCTGCTGTTAACTGTGTTGGAGTTGGACGCCCGATTGAAATAATTCAGCCAGTACAAGCAAAGGACATTCTGGGTTTGTGTTTTCTCTGTGCCTAAAGAACTGAATTTCCATAGAGTATTTTCATGCTTGTTTTTTTTTTTTTTTTTTTTTAAATCCTGTCATTGTATTTCTCTTTTACCCCAACAGAGGAGGCTGATGTTGATCTTGATATTTCAATGTCAACTCAGTATACAGCAAAGGCTGGAAGAGATGTGGAAATCATGATTCCTCTAAAAGGCAGACCTGCACCAAATGTCACATGGCGAAGAGGAGATAGAAATATTGGTGGAGATGCAAAATACACCATTAATAACACAGAGTATTCAACAACGCTTATCATTCCAAAGGTCACTCGAGATGATTCAGGCAAATATCTCCTTGAGATTGAAAATGGAGTTGGGGAACCAAAGAATATTACTATCTCGGTAAGAGTATTAGACTCGCCATCTGCTTGTAGTAAACTGGTAGTGAAAAATGTCACTCGTGGTAGACTCACTCTGAGCTGGGACCCTCCTCTTATTGATGGTGGATCTCCAATTACAAATTACATCATTGAGAAGAAGGATGCTAAACTCAAGGCTTACTCCATGGTTACAACCGAATGTGCCAACACGTCATACAAGGTTGAAGGCCTGTCCGAAGAAATTGCCTATTTCTTCCGTGTGTCTGCTGAAAATGAAAATGGCATTGGTGATACTTGTGAGACTGTAGAACCTGTTAGAGCAACTGAGACTCCTGGTCCTGTAAAGAACCTTGTCATGGTTGACTCGACTAATACGTCTGTACTTCTGGAATGGACCAAGCCTGATCATGATGGTGGCAGTCATATTTCTGAGTACATCATAGAAAAGAAGGCAGACGATGCTGTCACATGGAGCCTCGGTGGTTCATGCAGACCTTGCAAGTATGAGGTAACAAACCTTAAAGAATTCTCGGAGGTTTTCTTCAGAGTGTATGCCAAGAACGAGAAGGGTCGCAGTGACTTCTCTCAAATCGGGCCCATTATTGTGCAAGAATTCTCTATTCCACCTGAAGCAAATCTTATTGACTATCCCAATGGGGAACTATTTGTCCGAATTGGACAAAACGTGAGCATTGAATTGCCCTACAAGGGTAAACCCAAACCTACAATTCAGTGGATGAAAGATGATGTTCCGCTGAAGGAAAGTGAAAAGGTTCGCTTCAGAAAAACAGAGAACAAAGCTAGTCTGATTGTGAGAAACGCAAGAAAGGAAAATGCAGGAAAATACACTCTGGTCCTAGACAATAGACATGTCAAGAACTTCTTTGACATCAAAGTCATCACTCTTGGACCACCCTCTGCACCAGTGGGGCCTATACAGTTCGATGAAATTAAAGCACAGAGTATTATTATCTCATGGAATGAGCCACAGGAAGATGGCGGTGGAGAAATCACCTGTTACAGTGTGGAAAAGCGAGAGACTTCTCAAGCAGCTTGGAAAATTGTTTGTTCAAGTGTGATCAGGACCACATTCAAGATACCCAATCTGGTCAAAGGCACTGAATACCAATTCAGGGTGCGTGCTGAAAACAAATATGGAGTAAGCGATCCTCTCAACTCAGTGAATGTTGTTGCCCAACACCAATATAAGCCACCGGGTCCCCCAGGAAAACCTGTTGTATTTAATGTTACAAGTGATGGCATGACCGTTTCGTGGGATGCACCCAGCTTTGACGGTGGGTCTCCTATTACTGGGTACCATCTTGAGAAGAAAGATAGAAACAGCCTCCTGTGGATGAAAGTGAATTCCAGTGTGATCTCTGGAAGAGAATATAGGGTCATTGGTCTCCTCGAGGGGCTGGAATATTCATTCCGAGTGTATGCTCAGAATAATGCTGGCATGAGTCCAGTCAGTGAGCAAAGCAAGCACAAACTTGCTATTTCTCCTGTTGGTAAGTCTCATTTTTCATGTTCACAGGCAATTTCCATCAGCGCATTAGGAGGACAATGACAGTGACAGGTTATCATTTCTTTCATACATTTAGATCCTCCTGGCACACCCAAGTGTATCGATGTCACCAGAGATTCTGTCACGCTTCAGTGGGAGCCACCTAAACGTGATGGAGGCAGTAGGATTGTGGCGTACAGTGTTGAGAGGCGTCAAGGAAGAGCACGCTGGCTGAGATGCAATTTTGTTGATTTCAGTGAATGCCAGTTTACAGTGACAGGACTTGCTTGTGGTGACCGCTTTGAATTCAGAGTGATTGCCAGAAATGCCGTTGGAACAGTGAGTCCACCATCACAGTCATCTGGCTATATCATGACCAAGGATGAAAGTGGTATGTATTTTGCTTACAGGCAAGAAAAACAGACTCCAGAAATATTGGCACCCTCAGTGAAAAAGCTTCAAATTAATGTATGGGGAAGTTTTCTTTTGCGCAAGCTTCGCAAAGAGCTTGTTTTTATGATTAAGCGTGGTTTGTTGTCGGGTTAAGCATGGTATTTAAGCATTCAACTAAACTGCACTATACTTTTGTACCGTGGAAAACTTTTCCAAACTTCCCAAGCTTTTTCATTATGGCACTTTAAATGAGTATAAGACTGCTGCTATTCTTAGTCTATGTCCTACTGAACCAGTTTCAGGGTGTATTTATTCATAGCAATGTCAAAACACTTCTGTAAGCCTCTCTGGATTAGGGAATTTGCCAAATGGCTTAAATTGAAACTTAAGTGTTACCTGATTGTGCGGTTCAACATCATCCTTCTTTTATGTGCTAAAAGCCCTTTAAAAAAAAAAAGAAAAAAAAAGAAAGTAATTCGGCTATTAGAGTGAAAAGATTAAAAACTGTAAATAAAGTGATACATTATTGTACATTGTCTATAAAGCAGCCAATATAACTTGTATTAGTCTATATATTTTCCAGTGTAAGCAAATAAACAGTGCAATATTTGGTGTTATATTTCAGTTATCCCTGAGATTCAGTTTGGTGCTGAAAAGACTCTGACAATCAAAGCTGGAGAAAACATCAAACTGAGTTGCACTATTAGTGGGCGTCCTGTGCCTCAGGTTACATGGTTTAAGGATGGAAAACCACTTGACAAAATGCTTGTTGATATCACAACAAATATTGGCTCAAGCTCACTGTTCATTCGAGACGCTGATCGAAGTGACCGTGGAATCTACACCGTTGAAGCCAAAAACAGCTCTGGAACAACGAGGGAGGATGTTCTTGTCAGAGTACAAGGTGCATTAGAAAATTCTATATTTATATATATATTTTTTACCCGAGTAAACTTGACTTCACATGAGTTTTAAATACTTTTAACTATTTGTGTTTGATTTAGATACTCCTGGACAACCTGAGGGCCCACTTCGCTTCACAAATATCTCTGCTGAGAAAGCGTCATTGTGGTGGAGTCCACCAGAAAATGACGGCTGTGCAGCTATCACTCATTATGTGATTGAAAAGCGTGAGACCTCCCGTATTACTTGGGCACTTGTTGCATCTAAGTGTGAAGCCTGTTCATTTAGCGCCACCAAATTGATCAAGGGCAACGAGTATCAGTTCCGTGTTTCTGCTGTCAATGCTTTTGGTGTTGGCAAGCCACTTGAATCAGACCCAATTGTTGCAAAAATGCAGTACAGTAAGTAGTATTTAGCCACTTATCCAAAAATGTCCAACAATATTTTAGCCGAATTGTGATCTAAATTGAGCTCTTATACATTTCTAGCTGTACCAGATGCTCCAGGAACACCTGACTGCACTCACGTGACAGGAAACAGTCTTACACTTTGCTGGACAAGACCAAGACATGATGGTGGAAATGAGATAAAGCACTATGTCCTTGAAAGGAGAGAAAAGAAAAGTTTACAGTGGGTAAAGGTTTCAGCAAAAAGACCTATCACCGAGCTCAGACACAGAGTTACAAACTTGACTGAAGGAAACGAGTATGAATTCCGTGTTATGGCTGAAAATGGGGCTGGAGTAGGACCACCCAGTGGAGTATCAAGACTATTTAAATGCAGAGAACCTACAAGTCCCCCTAGTGCACCAACAGTAGTAAAAGTTATTGACTCAACAAAGACCTCTGTGACCCTGGAATGGACCAAACCAGTCTTTGATGGTGGTATGGAGATCATTGGTTACATTATTGAGATGTGCAAAGCAAGTCTTGAAGAATGGTACAGAGTCAACAGCCAGACTTGTATTCATACCTCATACACAGTTACAGATTTAGAGCCAGGTGAGGAGTACAAATTCCGTGTGTGTGCTGTTAATGGTGCTGGAAAGGGAGAAGCATCTGAGATTCCAACTGCAGTGCAGGCATTTGACAGACTGACATCACCAGAGATTGACATTGATGCAGATTTCAAACAGACACATATTGTGAGAAGTGGAGGAACGGTTACTCTTAATGTCCCTTTCCGTGGAAAACCTACACCCCTGGCTACATGGACAAAAGCAGATGGAGAAGTTGGTGTGATGGTAGATATTAATACTACAGAAACCTACAGCACATTAACAATTGAAAACTGTACTCGATATGATGCTGGCAAATACACACTTTCTCTTGAGAACAACAGTGGTCGTAAATCCATTACCTTAACGGTAAAAGTACTGGACACACCTGGGCCACCAGGTCCAATTTCATTCAAGGATGTGACAAGAGGAGCGTTGACTCTTATGTGGGATGCTCCATCCAATGACGGGGGTGCTCGTATTCATCATTATATCATTGAAAAACGTGAAGCAACTCGCTTGAGCTGGGAAGAGGTCAGTCCCAGGTGTACACGCCAAATTCTCAGAGTGGGCAATCTTGAAGTTGGGGTAGCATACGTCTTCAGGGTGACAGCTGAAAATCAGTACGGTATAGGTGAGCCTTATGAAATGTCAGAACCTATTATTGCCACCGAGGAACCTGCACCACCCAAGAGGCTTGATATTATTGACACCACATCTTCATCAGCCACTTTATTGTGGATGAAGCCTGAGCATGACGGTGGAAGTCGCATCACAGGATACATTGTTGAGACAAGAAAGAAAGGGTCTGATCACTGGGTCGTCGGTGGTCAAACGAAATCACTGAAGATGGTCCTGGAGGGCTTGGTTGAGAACACAGAATATGAATTCCGGGTCAAAGCGCAAAATGATACTGGAGTCAGTTATCCACGAGATGCACTCACATCTGTTATAATCAAAGAACCTCGCATCGAGCCAACTGCAGACCTTAGTGGAATCAGTAAGCAGATTATTACCTGTAAGACTGGCAATTCCTTTGCCATTGATATCCCCATTAGTGGCAGACCAGCTCCAAAAGTAACGTGGAAGCTTGAGGAAATAAAACTAAAGGAAACAGACAGAGTCTCTATCAAGACGTCTAATGGGAAAACCACCCTACTTGTAAAGGACGCCAAGAGAGGGGACAGTGGGAAATATTACCTTACTCTAGAGAATGCGGCTGGGGCAAAGACATTCAGCATTACTGTAATTGTCTATGGCAGACCAAGTCCACCCACTGGCCCAATAGAAATCTCAGGAATCACATCAGAATCCTGTGTGTTGACATGGGCTGAACCTACAGATGATGGTGGATCAGATGTAACTAACTATATAGTTGAGAAACGTGAATCTGGTCAAACGTCTTGGCAGGTTGTGAACTCAAGTGTGAAACGACCAACCATTAAAGTCACCCATTTGACAAAATACATGGAGTACACATTCCGTGTCTGTGCAGAGAACAAGTTTGGTGTCAGCAAACCAGTTGAGTCTCAATCTATTGTGGCAGAACATCCATTTGGTAAGAACACTTACATTTGTTGAAATCTTATCAAATATGCTCCTTAATTATTCCATAAATTCTAATCATTGTTTCATGTTTCAGTACCACCAAGCCCACCTACACGTCCAGATGTGGTATTGGTGTCTGCTAATGCCATTTCCATTAAGTGGGATGTCCCATACCATGATGGTGGAAGCCAGGTGACGGGATACTGGATTGAGAAGAAAGAACGCAACACCATTTTATGGACACGGGAAAATAAAATCCCGTGCATCGAGTGTCATTATAAGGTCTCCAATCTCATTGAAGGCCTCGAGTACCAGTTCCGTGTATATGCCATGAACATTGCAGGTCTAAGTAAAGCCAGTGAAGCTTCAAGGCCAGTGCTGGCTTTGAATCCAGTTGGTATGTATTTGGTAAACCTTTTTTTGATACCTCTCCTTATTGTTGTCTATTAGTGACACAGAACTTATAGGGTAATCATTTTTCATTTAGATCCACCTGGCAAACCAGAAGTATACGACATTACAAGATCTTCAGTTTCTATGAAATGGTCTGTACCATTTAACGATGGTGGCAGCAAGCTTGTCGGATATGTAGTTGAACGCAAGCTGTGCGTTGATGAGGATGAAACTCGTTGGTTGAAGTGCAACTACACTACCATCACAGAGAATTGCTTCACTGTGACATCTCTTGAAGAAGGATCAGTTTATGAATTCCGTGTCATTGCTAAAAATTGTGCAGGAGTACACAGTATGCCATCAGAATCAACAGGCCCCATCACATGCAAGGATGAATACTGTAAGATTATCTTTTGATGAATATCCGAGTGTGTATGCATACTGTGATTGTATAAGTTGGTCCTAAGCTAATATTCTCGATTTACTTATTTCAGCACCACCAAAAGCAGAGTTAGACAGCAAACTTGTTGGTGAGACAGTAACTATTAGGGCTGGATCAGACCTTGTTCTGGATGCTGCAATAGGTGGTAAACCTGAACCCAAAGTATATTGGTCTAAGGGTGATAAGGAGTTGGAGCTTGGTGATAAGTACTCCTTGACATACACCAGCACAAGAGCTATGGCAATCATCAAGTCATGTAACAGGAATGATACTGGGAAATACATATTGACTGTGAAGAACGCCAGCGGAACCAAAACTGCAGCTGTCATTGTTAAAGTTCTTGGTAAGAAAATATTAAATTAAAACACATCTCACTGACATAGATTTATAAAATATCTGGCTAATAATGCAAAACTCCTTTTCTATATAGATACACCTGGTCCTCCAGATGGTAAAGTCGCAATCAGTAGGGTCACAGAAGAAAAATGCACAGTTTCTTGGAAAATACCTCCTGAGGATGGGGGAGCTTCTATATCGCATTACATCGTCGACAGACGTGAGACCAGTAGGCTCAACTGGGTTGTCATGGAAACTGAATGCAAGACACTTTCTTGTGTGAGCTCAAAACTGATCAAGAACAATGAATATATATTCCGTGTCAGAGCTGTTAACAAATATGGAGCTGGTGTACCACTGGAGTCTGAACCAATTATTGCTCGAAATGCATATAGTAAGTCCTTTGTATCATTTTTTTTTTTTTTTTTAGCAATTCATAGACTCACTGAGCTTCAGGAACAAACCTAAACATTTTGTCTTGTGTATTTCAGCTGTTCCAACACCTCCTGGAGCTCCAGAAATTATGGCTGTCGGCAAGCAGCATGTCATTATTGAATGGCTGAAGCCAGAGAATGATGGTGGTAGTGAAATAAAGAATTACCTTGTAGACAAACGTGAGAAGAGCAGTGTGAGGTGGACTAGGGTAAACAAAACTTTCACCATCTATGATACAAGACTCAAGATAACCGGTCTGTTTGAGGGAAGCGAATACCAATTCCGTGTTGCAGCTGTAAATTCTGCTGGCACAAGCGTACCAAGTGAAGCCTCTGAATACGCTCTTTGCAGAGACCCAACATGTGCGTAACTATACAGTAACTTCTTTTGCCTAGCCAAATCATCCTGCCACATATTTAATTATTTTAACATTACCATTTTCAATTATTAACATTCTAAATCAAATTTATTTAAATGGTAAAAAATAACTTTGTATTTTTTCATATATATATTACAGATACCCCAGCTCCTCCATCAACTCCCCGCATAATAGATACTACCAAACACAGTATCACGATGACATGGACCAGACCTATGTATGATGGTGGTTCGGATGTCACTGGTTATGTTCTTGAGATTTTAGAAGAGGGAACTGAACAGTGGTATAGAGCCACCCAAAAGGTGCTGACTTCTAATGAATATACTGCAGCTGGTTTAACAAGCAACAAAAAGTACAGTTTCAGAGTGGCTGCAGTGAATGCAATGGGCACCGGAGAGTTCAGTGAAGGCAGTGTGGAGACTGCACCCATTGAAAAAGTTGGTAAGTTTTTTATAGGTCTGCCATGCATCATGGGTATGCTGAGAATCAATTAGGAATGACTAGTCCAGAATGACTGAATGAGTACAGAATGGCGCGCGGGGGGGTTGGCGGTGGTGGTGGCTTTAGCAACGGAGGCGAAATTGAAATGTTGCGGACTTTAAAAAGTGAAAAGTGCTTTAAAATA
>JAQLOM010000034.1:23034653-23049604 GCA_030068315.1 Chrysichthys thysi
AGCCCATCTCTAAATACGCATAACTTTGCCTACGTTGATAACAAGGAATCGTTTGGATTTAAGTAACTGAATTAAGAAATCAACTCTGAATATAACCCCAGAGAATATTCAGAGATTTTCCTTTTACAGTAAACACAGTTTGTGGAAACTCACCCTGAATGTTTTGGAGCTGCAAGTTTATGAAAATGTCCTCTTTTCAGAAATTCCTGATATTGAATTACCTGAAGAACTGAAGAAAACAGTTTGTCTAAGAGCTGGAAGCACTTTACATCTAAATGCAACTTTACTGGGAAGACCATTGCCGGTCGTTACCTGGAGAAAATCTGGAGTAGATCTTCAGTCACGGGGATACATTGAAACAACAGAGAGCACAACAACTTTAATAGTGGAGAAGGTTCACCGTTATGATGCTGGCAAATATACAATTGAGGCTGAAAATCCATCTGGCAAGAAGACGGTTATTATTCTTGTCAAGATATATGGTAAGAATTACTTAAAAATAAAGATGTATTTATTTATTTATTTGCTCGCTTGCTTGCTTGCTTACTTCCTTCCTTTAATTCCAGATTCCCCTGGTCCTTGTGGTGTAGTCAATGTGAAGGATTACACTAAAGAATCAGTTGTCATTACGTGGGACGTCCCAACTATTGATGGAGGGGCTCATATCAACAATTACATTATTGAAACACGTGAAGCTTCAATGAAATCTTTTAAAACAGTGACCCTGGAATGCAAGAAGACATTGTACAGAATCACTGGGTTAGAGGAAGGAAAACGATACTTCTTCCGAGTACTGCCTGAAAATATATATGGTATTGGAGAACCTTGTGAAACCACTGAGTCGGTACTGGTATGTGAAATTCCATCTGTTCCTCAAGATTTACAAGTCATTGATATTACAAAGTCCACCGTCACTCTTGGATGGGAGAAACCATTTTATGATGGTGGTAGTAGACTTACTGGTTATGTTATTGAAGCTTGTAAGAAAGGAACTGACCGATGGATGAATGTTGCTAATGTGAGAGCATCAGTGTTTCAGCACACCGTAGATTCCCTGAACGAGAATGAGCAATACCTATTTAGAATAAAAGCTGAGAACAGTAGGGGGGTCAGCGAGCCCAGAGACCTGATGACACCTGTAACTATTCAAGAACAGAGAGGTATGATGTTATTCCTTTGTATTTAAATATAGTTTAGCAATAAATGACTACATACACATTATATGAGATATTAAAATGGTCCATTTATCTTATAGCTTTGCCGAAGATTGATCTGGCTGGCATTCCACAAAAGATGATAAATGTACATGCTGGCAAGCCAATTGTGCTCAACATTCCCATTGCTGGAAGACCTGCGCCAACTTGCTCGTGGTTCTTTGGTGGCGTTAAGATGAAAGACACACTTGACCGTATTAAAATTGAGACAACTGCTAAGTACACTAAATTAACGGTTCGTGAAACTACCCTTGATGATACCGGTGACTACACTCTTGAAGTAAAGAATATCACGGGATTAACTACCGAAATAATCAAAGTCGTCATTCTTGGTGAGAACAACGTTTTATCTCATCCTAGATTTTGCCCATCATTAAGGATTTACAGAGTGTCATGCACAACTGAAACTGACCTAATGTACCCCATTTACAGATAAACCTGGTGTTCCAGTTGGGCCTATGAGAATTGATGAGATTGATGCCACATCTGTAACGTGCACCTGGGAGCCACCAGTGAAAGATGGAGGTGCCAACATCAGTGGCTACGTAGTTGAGCAAAGAGATGCTCATCGTCCTGGTTGGCTGACTGTTTCTGAATCTGTCACAAGGACCACGTTCAAATTCTCTAGACTTACTGAGGGAACAGAATATGTGTTCCGTGTGGCTGCAACAAATCGTTTCGGCATTGGTGCATTCCTTCAGTCTGATGTTGCTGAGTGCAAGAGTGCCAAGAGTAAGTTCATATTAGAAAACACACGCGCACACACACCCACACAAAGTACTCACACTTTGAATGACAAATAAACAAATAACTGTGTTTATTGGCATACATACTGTACAAGTCTAATTATGTAAATGAAAGAACATTAATTGAAATTAAAGAAAAGTATAGTCTTCTCCCCAAAGTCTAATCTACTCATTCCTGCCTTTTCGCGAATGTTCAAACTGATGACCACCATTTTCCAGACCCAGACCTGATAACGGACCAGTGGATTCAAGAATGTTATGAATCTGATAAATTTTATTTGGAATTGGAAGACATTGTCTCTCAATGTTCTCTTTCAACTCATCGACTGTTGCTGGTTTTGTGACGTAAACCTTATTATTGATGTATTGCCATAAAACAGTCCATGGGTGTGAGGTCTGGGGAATGCACAGGAAGTTTGTTCTTTCTTCACAACTTAAGTCATACTTTTGCCAATATTTCACATCACACCTAAACAAAAACAAATTATATGAATAGTAGACATTCACAGAGTGAGTACATTTTTAGACCACCCTATATATATATATATATATATATATATGTGTGTGTGTATATATATATATATATATGTGTGTATATCGGGGGAAATAATTATTGCACGTCAACATTTTTTTCACTGAAGGCATTTTAGTGCAACATATTTTTAATAAAAAAAAAAACAACTTCTTGCATGACACGAATGTATACTAACCTGGCTGATATTAAGATCCAGCACAGCTATTACAGATAGTAGGTACTTAACAATCATTACAGAAACAGCACAACTAATATGCTTTTCTGTACCTTTTACAGCTGTTCCTGGTTCCCCAAGCACACCTGAAATATTTGACGTGTCCCATGATGGTATGACACTCACTTGGAAACCACCAGAAGATGATGGTGGCTCCTCAGTGGCCGGCTACATCATCGAACGTAAAGAAACTAGATCTGACAGATGGGTGCGCATCAATAAGAATCCAGTGACGATGACTAGATACAGATCAACCGGACTAATTGAAGGTCTTGAATATGAGTACAGAGTGTCAGCTATGAACTCTAGAGGCACAGGCAAACCGAGTCTGAGCTCAAAACCAGTGATCGCAATGGATCCTATTGGTATGTGCAAAGAAACAGCTAGACATGGTACTAGGCTATGAGACAAACATTTGAAAAATTGTAAACATTTACTGTTTTTCTCACACAGAACCTCCAGGCATGCCTTTGAACCCAAAAGTCACAGATACAACCAGGACCTCTGTGTCACTGGCATGGTCTCCCCCAGAGGAAGAGGGAGGTGCCATCATCATTGGTTACCTAATAGAGATGCAGAAAGTCGACCAGATTGAATGGACCAAATGTAATACAACTCCAACAAAGGTCTGCGAATACACACTGACCCATATGCCCCAAGGTGCTGAGTACAGGTTCCGTGTGATGGCGTGTAATGCTGGTGGACCTGGAGAACCAGCTGAGGTTCCAGGAGTAGTTAAAGTCACAGAAATGCTTGGTAAGAATAAAAAACAGAATCGTTCACTATGTCTGCTGTATGTGACTCGTGATGCATTAATGCTAATTAATGGTGCGTTAATATTTCAGTGTATCCTGATTATGAGCTGGATCCAAAGTACCAGGAGGGTTATATTGTCAGACAAGGTGGAGTTGTCAGACTCTCTGTGCCAATTAAGGGAAAACCATATCCAACCTGTAAGTGGACAAAGGAAGGCCGTGATATTTCTCACAGGGCTATGATTGCCACCAGTGAAGAACGCACAGAGCTGGTGATCAAGGAAGCTCACAGGGATGACACTGGAACCTACGATCTTGTGTTGGAAAACAAATGTGGAAAGAAAGCAGTGTACATCAAGGTTAAAGTTATAGGGCGCCCAGATCCACCTGAAGGCCCTCTGGAATTTGATGATATTCAAGCTCGTTCTGTAAGAGTAAGCTGGAGACCACCCTCAGATGATGGTGGCTCTGATATCCTTGGTTACATTATTGAGAGACGTGAGGTACCAAAGGCAGCATGGTACACTGTGGACTGTCGAGTGGTTGAAACTTCACTCGTGGTCAAAGGACTGAAAGAAGATGTTGAGTACCACTTCAGAGTTTCAGCAGAGAACCAGTTTGGAATTAGTAGAGCTCTAAAATCGGACGAATCAGTTATACCAAAGACACCACTCAGTAAGTGCTTTTGACACCGACATAACCTAACCACTCTTATCATTGCTCCAATTCTATTAATAAACCAGATAATTAATATTGCTTTGTGTGTTCTTTGAAAAGGTCCACCTGAGCCTCCTAGCTTTCCTCCAGAAATTATGGATGTCACTAAAACCACTGTTAGTCTGTCTTGGTCAAGACCCAAAGATGACGGAGGCTCTCGTGTCACTGGGTATTTTATTGAAAGAAGAGAGATGTCAACCGAAAAATGGGTGCGTCATAACAAGACTCACATCACAACCACGATGTATACTCTCACCGGCCTTATCCCTGACGCAGAGTATCAGTTCCGTGTGGTTGCTCAAAATGACGTTGGTCAGAGTGAGCCTGGAACTGTATCTGAAGCAGTTGTGTGCAAGGATCCATTTGGTAAGTAACATGCACCACAACTTGAAATAAAATGAACCAAAAACTTTCTTGGTATCGAAGTTCTAAGAACTTCCTTCTCTTACTTTACTAGATAAGCCAAGCCAACCAGGTGATATTGACATCATCTCAGTGACCAAGGATTGCATCACCATTCATTGGCTGCGCCCAGAATCTGACGGCGGCAAAGAAATTCTTGGATATTGGATTGAGTTTAGACAAGCAGGTGAAAGTGCCTGGAAAAAATGCAACAAAGAACGTTCAAAAGACAGGCAGTTTACCATGGGTGGTCTCATGGAGGCAATGGAATATGAATTTAGAGTGTTTGCTGAAAATGAAGCCGGATTGAGCAGACCCCGTAGAACGGCCATGGGCATCAAAACCAAACTGAGTGGTATGTGGAAAAGATGACCCATGTATATAATTTTAATGTAGTTTTGTAGTGCATAAATGTCATTATGCATTTTTATTTCATTTGTTTTATTTTTTAACAGTTGGAGAGGCACCAAATCTAAAGGAAGAGATGAAAGATACTACCACTAAACTGGGAGAATCTGGAACATTGACTTGCCAGATTATTGGAAGACCTCTTCCAGAAATCAAGTGGTATAGATATGGAAAGGAACTGACTCAGAGTCGTAAATACAAAATGAGCTCGGATGGCAGAAGTCACTCTCTAACAGTGGTAACAGATGAACAAGAAGATGAAGGTCTGTACACTTGCCGAGCCATCAATGAGGCTGGTGAGATCGAAACCAGCGGCAAGCTTCTTTTGCAGGCTGCACCCCAATTCCATCCCGGATTCCCTTTGAAGGAGAAATACTATGCTGGCTGTGGAACAAGCCTACGTCTCCACGTTGTATATATTGGACGTCCAATTCCACAAATCATGTGGTTTTATGGCAAGAAACCTCTAAATCCATCAGAAAATGTTATTATTGAGAACACAGACAACTATACTCACTTGGTTGTCAGAAACGTTCAGCGCAAGACAAACGCTGGCAGGTACAAGGTACAACTGAGCAACAAATTTGGTTCAATTGATACAGTGCTACGTGTTGAAATCCAAGGTAAGTGAAAGACCGATTTGCGTTCGGTATATTTTTTTTATTAATCAGAATTCAAATTGGACAGCTGAGATGTATATTGGTTTAACACTATTACTCTAATTCCAGATAAGCCTCTGATTCCTGAAGGGCCGATTATTGTTGACGCCCTCTTGAAGAACTCTGTAATCATAAGTTGGAAACCACCTAAGGATGATGGAGGATCACTGATCACAAACTATATTGTAGAAAAACGTGAAGCGAAAGAGGGAGAGAAATGGCATCTGGTGTCATCGGCCGTCTCGGGAACCACATGCCGCATTCCAAATCTAATTGAGAGTGCTGGATATTACTTCCGTGTTTCTGCCCAGAACCAGTATGGCATTAGTGAGTCATTAGAGATTCCTGCGGTTCTTATCGTCAAGACTCCATATGGTAAGCGGAATCAATTCCGGGGCAACATTGTCCATTGTATCCATTGCATGCAAGAACCTGACAAAACGTAGAATAATAAGTAATATACATACTCAATGTTTTTTGTTTTGTTTTTTTGCAGAAAAACCTGGAATCCCACACCAGCCAGTGGTTACTTCATTCACAAAGGATTCCTGTGTTGTCACATGGAAACCCCCATCCAGTGATGGAGGTGCCAAGATTATGAATTATTATCTGGAGAAGAGAGAGAAGAAACAGAACAAGTGGATTGCTGTTACAACTGAAGAAATCCATGAGGCACACTATACTGTTAAAGGCCTTATTGAAGGCTTTGAGTATGAATTCCGAGTCAAATGTGCGAATATTGGTGGAGAGAGTGACTGGAGTGAGATTTCAGAACCTGTCGTTCCAAAGTCAGACACAGCCCCACATGCTCCCTTCTTTAAAGAGGAACTGCGAGATATGTGTGTTAAATATAAAGCCAATGCAACCTTTGTTACTAAAGTCATCGGATATCCCAAGCCAGTCGTAAAATGGTACAAGAACGGCAAAGAAATCTTACCAGACGGTGAGAAAATTAAGATCCAAGAATTCAAAGGAGGCTACTACCAACTTGTTATCAGTAATGCGGGGGAGAATGACGTGGCTGTTTACCAGATTAGAGCCACGAATCAGGAAGGATCAATTTCTACAACTGTAACACTTGATGTTGAAGGTATGACCCCTCGGTGTTTTCATACAGTATGTCTTTGTAATGCAATCAGTCAAGACAATTATATAGATTATATATTGCTGACACTATCAGCTAGCTACAGCATATTAATGTTTGAATCTCTTTTCTAGTTCCTGCCAAGGTTCACTTGCCATTGCATCTACAAGGTATGGGAGCTGTTCATGCTCTTCGTGGTGAGGTGGTCACCATCAAGATTCCAATCAGTGGTAAACCTGAACCTGCAGTCACATGGCAGAAGGGACAAGAAATACTGAATAACACAGCATATCATCAAGTAATCGTAACAAGATCCTTCACATCCCTTGTGTTCCAAAATGGAGTGCAAAAGAAAGATGCTGGTTTCTATATAATTTGTGCCAAGAACAGATTTGGTGTTGACAAACAGACAGTTGAACTCGATGTTGCTGATGTACCTGATCCACCCAAGGACGTTAAAGTAAGTGATATTGGAAGAGATACCATCACACTCGTGTGGACTCCTCCAAATGATGGTGGAAGTGATATCATCAGCTACATAGTAGAGAAGTGCCCAGTATCTGGTGATAGGTGGATTCGTGTTGCCCAGACTTCTGAACCACAATATACAGTGATGAGCCTATTTGGTAAGACCAAGTACCAGTTCCGTGTCGTTGCAGAAAACAGATTTGGTTTGAGTAACCCATCTGTGCCGACTGAACCCGTAACAGCAAGAGAAGACAAGTTTGCTATTAGAAATTATGATGAAGAAGTGGATGAAGAACGAGAAGTTCAGAAAGAAGAAGCGCCTCGTTCTAAAGTTAAGAATTTGCCATCTCTTTACAAAATCTCTGAGGAACTAGCACGATGTGGCAACTTTGGTATTGTTCATCGTTGTGTGGAAATAAGCTCCAAGAAGACTTTCCTGGCTAAACTCATTAAGGTGAAAGGGGCTGAGAGAGAGCTGGTTGCAAGAGAGATTGAAACACTCAATATTGCAAGGCACAAGAACTTAATATGCCTTCATGAATCCTTTGATAGCTTGGAGGAATACGTTCTGATCTATGAATTTATGTCAGGGATGGACATCTTTGAACGTCTTGGGACAAATTTTGACCTCACAGAGAGGGAAATTGTTCTGTACCTGAGACAAGTTTGCCAGGCTCTCAAGTTCCTGCATGGCCTCAACTATGGTCATTTTGACATAAGACCTGAGAACATTGTCTACTCTACAAGAAAGAGCAGTACAGTCAAGATAATTGAAATGGGCCAAGCCAGGCTGCTGACACCTGGAGAAAATATCAGAATTCAGTTCACAGCACCTGAATATTATGCACCTGAGGTCCACAATAGCGACTTTGTCACCACGGCTACAGACATGTGGTCCGTCGGAGTTCTCACATATGTGCTACTTAGCGGCCTCAATCCTTTCGCTGCTGAATCAACTCAAAAAACGATTGAACACATTTCCAATGCTGAATACATATTTGACAGCGAGGCCTTCAAATACACCAGTCTCGAAGGCATGGACTTCATTGACAGGCTTCTAACTAAGGAAATCAAACATCGTATGACTGCATCTGAGGCTTTGGAACATCCCTGGCTCAAGATGAAAATAGAAAACATTAGTTCTAAAGTCATAAAAACCTTACGACACAGAAGGTACTACCAGTCAATTGTCAAGAAGGAGTGGAGTACTGTTATCTCAGCTGCTCGTGTTGCCTATGGTGGTGGTTACAGAAACCAGAGAAATGTTTCATTTGGCCGAGTGAAAATTGGACATCCAGAACAAGGCCTGAGAGCAGGTCCTGTCATGCATGGCTCTACTGAAGTAGGTGGTCATGTTCGTTTTGTGTGCACCATTGAAAACTATGACAAGACCACAGAGGTAACATGGTACTTTGGCTCTCGTAAATTGACAGCAAGTCATAAGTATGAAATCAATTATGCCAACGGAGTTGCAAGCATATACGTGAAAGACATTGAAGAGTGCGATGATGGACTGTACAGATGCAAAGTTGTTAGTGAAGAGAGAGAGGTCAATGCCTATGCGCAGCTGTTTGTTGAGAGCGTGAGGTCCTATCGAGAATACTTCCTGGGACGTTCACTCAAGAAACCCAGGCGTAGAATTGATAGAACCAAACTTCTACAAAGGCCACCTGAGTTTACTCTGCCACTGTACAATTGCTCCGCATATATCGGAGAGGATGTACGCTTTGGCGTAACGATAACTGTTCATCCAGAGCCACAGGTTACTTGGCTGAAGGCAGGACACAGAATCAAACCTGATCCGACAAAATATACATTCACAACTGACAAGGGTCTTTATCAGCTAATGATTCACAACATTGAGCCTGGTGACGACGACGAATATACTGTTCTGGCAAGTAACAAGTTTGGTGAAGACAGTTGTAAAGCACACTTAACAGTAGCACATCACCCTGTTGTTGAGGACACAATGAGGCCAATGTTCAGACGCCTCTTAGCGAATACTGATTGTGTTGAGGGAGAGAGTGTCCATTTCGATTTGAGAGTGTCAGGAACACCACCGCCTACTCTGAAATGGGAAAAAGATGGCAAGCCTCTTGAATTTAGACCACAAGTTGAAGTTGTTCAAGAAGACGTGGGTTATTATGTCCTCCATATTAGAGAAACTCTCATTGAGGACTCTGGCACCTACAGAGTTACTGCAACAAACTCTGCTGGTTCAGCAAGTTGCCAAGCCACGCTCAAGGTTGAACGCATAACTTACATTAGGAAGGAGTTCAAGAGTAAGGAAGATAAGCAGATATACATACAAAATCAAATCAAAAAGACATTAAAACTGGCACAAGAGTTCTCGACAGCGGAAGTAATTACACTTAATCCTGTAGCACAAGAGGCGCTGAAGGAAGCTGCCGAACTGTACAAACCGGCAGTGAGTACCAAGAATGTGCAGGGTGAATTTGATATCTCTGACAAAGAAGATAAGGAAATTAAGAGAATTAAAGAAGAGGGAAGGAAGATCCGAATGCCTTATGAAATTCCAGAAGCTCGCGTTCATGATCCGACTGTTCTCGAGGTAGACATGAATATTAAACATTTTGTGGCTTTATCTGACATGAAGTGGTACAAGAAACTTCGTGATCAGTATGAAATTTCTGAACGTATAGAGAGAGTAGTGCAGAAAAGACAGAAACGCATCCGTCTTTCCAGATGGGAACAGTTCTATGTCATGCCACTTCCCAGAATCACTGATCAGTACAGACCAAGATGGCGTATTCCAAAGCTTACACTAGATGATTTGGAAACTGTAAGACCAGCTAGGCGCTCACCATCTCCCGAGTCGGACATCTTCAGACAGAGAAGGCGTTCTCTGGGTGATCTTTCAGATGAAGAGCTCCTTCAGCCTGTGGAAGATTATCTGACAAGGAGGAGCACTGAAGAAGAGAAGCAACGGCTTGAGGAGGAGCTTGAACTTGGCTTCTCCGCCTCTCCTCCAAGCGGTAGCCCTGTTCGTTTTGAACTGTATGCACTACGCCATACATCACCTAGGATTGTGCACAAAGCTATTTCTGTGAAACACACAGAGGAAACAATACCTGTAGTGACACCACTAAAACCTAGTGGTTCTCCTCCCCCCATTTCCCATTTCATGAGAAGAAGGAGATCTCTGTCTCCGACATATATTGAATTGATGCGTCCTGTCTCTGAACTAATAAGACCGTCCCGGGCACCACTGGAATATGCAGTTGAGGCAATTGAAAGGAGGTCACCCACCCCTGAGAGGACCCGGCCACGTTCCCCTAGTCCTGTGTCTCCTGAAAGAAGATCATCAAGATCTTCCTCTAGATTTGAAAGGACTGCAAGATTTGACATCATGTCTAGATATGAGGCAAGAAAAGCTGCTCTGAAATCTGAACGCAAATATCAAGTTGTAACACAGCAACCATTTAGTCTTGACCATGCCCCGAGAATCACCGTTAGAATGCGCTCACACCGTGTACCATGTGGTCAGGACACTAAATTCACATTGAATGTCCAATCAAGGCCAGAAGCTGAAATCCAGTGGTTCCATAATGCACAACAGATTCAAGAGAGCAGCAAGTACCACTTTACAAACATGAGTGGTGTCTTAACCCTCCAGATTACTGATTGCCAGGCAGAGGATAGTGGCACATACCGGGCTTATTGTACCAACTCGAAGGGTGAAGCATCGGACTATGCGACTCTTGATGTGTCAAGAGGAGCATTTACCACATATTCCTCAAGACGCAAAGATGAAGAGGTTCCAACTGCATTTGTTCCCGAAGTGGTAAAGACAGACTATTACCATACATCATCGATCAGGGCGTCTTCTTCTTCAAGAACACACATAGAGATCCAAGAAACCAAGACAAAATTGACTGAGAGACATGAAGTTTCTGGGTTTGAAAAATATGAGTCTGAAAGACTTGCATCATCTCCTATCAGATATGCATCTACTGAATACCTGTCATCTGCTTCATATTCATCCTCAGAGCGACATACATCATCTGAGTATAGGGCAAAATCTGTTGAGTCCTCAGCTACGGCAAGCATAACTGCAAAGAAAGTCAAAGCCACTTTGTCGGCAAAAATACTCACCAAACCACATTCTCTAACAGTATCATTGGGTGAGTCTGCAAGATTTATCTGTGATATTGATGGAGAGCCAGCACCAAGTGTCACATGGATGCATGGTCAACGTACTATTGTCACTTCCCATCGTGTCCATGTGACAACAACACAATACAAGTCGACATTTGAAATATCTTCTGTAGATTACTCTGATGAAGGCAGCTACACAGTAGTGGTGGAAAATTCAGAAGGAAGGCAGGAGGCAAAGTTTACTTTAACCATCTACAAGCCACCAACAAAAGAGAAGGCTGTAGCACCATCTCCTCCAGTTAAATCTCCAGAGCCAGCAGTGAAGTCACCTGAACCTTCTGTGAAATCACCAGCAACGTCTGTTGAATCACCAGGACCTGCAGTGAAACTTCCTACACCACCTGTCACATCTCATATGCCATCAGTTAAGTCTCCAGTACCTTTAGTTAAGTCACCAGAGCCTTTGATAAAATCACCAGAGCCCACTGGAGTCAAGTCACCTGAACCACAAATTAAGTCACCTGAGGGTGTCAGATCACCACTACGAGTCAAGTCTCCTGAGCCTGGTACTGCTGCTCCAAGAATTAAGTCACCTGTTCCTGCAAAGCCCTCAGAAGCAATTCCATCCCCTCATAGGATTAAATCTCCCACAGCCCTAAAGTCTCATGAACCAGTAGGATCTCCTCCAAGAGTGAAATCCCCACCTCCAGTGAAGTCTCCAGAGCCATTAACCTCACCACAGAGAGTTAAATCTCCCACAGGCGTGAAGTCACCAGAGCCAATCACCCCTCCTCAAAAAGTTAAATCCCCACCAGCAGCCAAGTCTCCTGAGCCGATAACGTCACCAAAACGGGTTAAATCTCCACTCACTGTGAAATCACCAACACCTTCAAAGGAAGCACCCCCAAAGATCCTCCAGCAACTTAAAGCTGAAGCCTTTGAAGACAAGGTGAAGATGATATGTGTTGCTGAAAGGTCTGTAAGGGATGTTGTGTGGTACAAAGATAGCAGGAGGCTTAGTCACAGTAGCCATCATCAGATCCACACTTCTGCCGACGGCACTTGTTGTCTCTATATATCGGGTGTGTCCGAGAGGGATCAGGGTGAATATTCCTGTGAAATAATCGCAGAGAGTGGAACGATCACAAAAACATCATTCTCCTTCATTGGTCAAGCGTTCCAGTCTATCTACACAAAAATAGCATCGTTTGTGTCTGCACACATGGCTGTTAAAGGTAAAATAAATTTTATGTAATAAGTCCGTATTCTTTTCAGAATTATTTTCAGTATTTTAGAGAGACCCATGCTTAACAGGACTAATTAACTGAATGTTCACTTACAGAATCAGTGTCCTCCAAGGCCCACGAGGGGGTCGAAATGCTTAAGAAAGAGAGTGTTGCTCTCAGCAGTATGCATGAGAGTTTCTCATCCAAATCCATGCACATGGAGAGCACAATGCAAGAATCATCATTCAGCAGTTCCGCCATGGCTGAAATGAAATTTGAAACAATGTCAATGTCCAGCATGTCCTCCATGACTTCTGAATCAATGTATGCTGTCAGCTCAAGCAGTATGATGTCAAGTCACTCACATGCTGAGGAATCCTCAATAAGAGCCTCTCTGCTCAGTGGTCAAGGTGAGTTAATAAAAGCTATTCTGATCGGTAGTCCCAAGCATTTGGCAAATATTTAGATAGCCAACTGACTCAAATATCCTTCAACTGACAAACCCTCTTCAATTCTTCTTCTTCTTCTTCTTCTTCTTCTTCTTCTTCTTTTATTCAAAGGTTCAGCACCAAAAATCGAAGCCCTTCCTGAAGACATCAGTATTGAATGCGGGAAGGTTTTGACCATAGCATGTGCATTCTCCGGAGAGCCCACTCCACACATTGAGTGGTCTCGTGGTGGAAGAAAACTTTCCACTGCCGAAGAGAGTGGAAGGTTTCACATTGAGACTACAGAGGACCTGACCACACTAATAATCACTAGTGTAAAATCTAGTGATGCAGGGGTGTACACCCTCAAACTTTCCAATGAACATGGGTCTGACATGGCAACTGTTACCATTAGCATTCGTTCACTATAAAGCTAATTACGATCCTTTCTTCCCCTTCTCGCATTATCTGCCTTTTTATTTATTGAATGAGAAAAAGAAATATTTACTTGATAAATACCTGGATAACTGTTCCTGTAAATATGAAATATTTTTATATCAAACTTGACATTAATTTATGCCAAACTAGACAAAAGTCTAAAGTTGTTATAAAATGTGCCATTTTGGATAATTATGACTAGGGTTTTTGGTCAATGTTTTGTGACATGTACATAATGTATATAGCCGAATTTACCGGTTATGGAAAATGTATGAATTGTTATTTAAGACGATATTAACTAAAACAAATGGAACTAATTGTTTATCAGGAGAAAGTTTCTCATGGAACGAATACCCTGTTAAACCTGGAACTAAACTTAGTGCCTCAACAAAAAAAGTTGAAGACTTAAGATTGCCTCAACAGGTAGAGAGGCTCCCTGTTGAAGTTTTACTAAATTTACGAGACAAAGGTATATACACTGTATGTGTACATGTGATATTACTATGATCACATGAAGTTATAACTTGACCATAAGACCTTGAATGCTGCGTGCATTTACCCTCATGTAAGCAGCATGACTAGGTCTTGTGTTCAAACTGATTATGTCATACCACCATTTTAAAGACATGCTCAAAGTGCGAGCGGCCTGCACTTCATGAGCTAAAATGCTCTGTTTCTTGTAAGGAATTGCTTGAATGGACTTGAAAATGAACATCTCCTGGCCAATAATAAAAGTCTATCTTGTACTTCCTTGCAGAAGCAGAGCCTCCTCTTGGAGGATTGCTTTGTTGCATTGTGTGTTTACTAGTTTTAGGATTCATCTTCACAGTTGCTGGGCAAACGAGCGTACCACAAGAACAACATCTTCTGTTGAAATGAACATCTCAAAACAGGAACTACTGTATATGCCCTATATTTTGGTTTGATTTTAAGTAGAATTGTAGTATTACTAATAAATGCAACCTCCTCGAGCCTTATAACTGATTCAATAAAGCATGTTTTCAGCACTAAAGCCCTTGTTGTTTTGTAACTGTAGATTTTCAATAATCTTTGGTGTAACAGACACCTAATAGAACAGACACCAGCTAGTATGATGACATTTTGATGTTCTCAAGAACCTTTAAGATTAATAAGATACAGAGATATTATAAGAAGAATTACAGAACAGGACAATGGGTTAATCATTAGCCCAGGAGCCTGGGACATGTATATAAGACATCTTGTGTATTATTATTATTTTTTTTATTCAGAGCACCTTAGTAGGTTCAGCCAGGAAAACAAAACCTATTCATTATTTAATTTCACAAAGCAAAATGTTTCTATTTGTATGTAGCTATGTGCAAATTATAGGTACAAATATAGCTATAGAAATAAAGAAAAGCTACTCTTTCGGCAGCCTGAAGCCTGTTGCATGATAAAGGATATAGCTGTTGGTAGAAAAGTTTTGACAAAGTGGAGTATTTATGGGTGAGATCATCTTTTTTTAAATCAGTAACATGAAGAAGGTATGTTGAAACGTGCCAACCTGAGCAAAACAA
>JAQLOM010000034.1:23159269-23181276 GCA_030068315.1 Chrysichthys thysi
TTAATTATAATGCCGTTAGTCCCATCACTGGTCATTGGAGATGGGCGTTTCCTGCATCCCGGCGTCTATTGGAGACCAGTGTCTATTTGTCGTGTCGTGGTTTTAGCCCGGCGTTTATTGGAGACGGGCGTCTGTAAGAGACAGGCCTCTATTAGAAGATATACGGTATATGACGAGACGAGACGAGACGGTATATGTGAGTGGCAAAAGTATGTGAACCTCTAGGCAAAATTAGAGTAAGGTGTTTTCAATCAAAGGGATGACAATCAGGTATGAGTGGGTGCCCTTTTTATTTATTTATTTAAAAAACAAGGATCTATCAAAGTCTGATCTTCAAAACACATATCTGTAAATATATCACTTCCACAAACACTGCATTCCAGCATAAGAACTTTATCCTATCTGTTTAACATGGAGGTGGTAGTATCATGGTTTGCTTTTTTTGTTTGTTTGTTTTTTTTTTTTTTTGCTGCATCTTGGCCAGGATGGCTTGTTGATTGAACAATGCATTCTGAATTATACCAGTCAATTCTAAGGAAACTGTCATGACATATCTCAAGAGAAAGTGGGTCATGCAGGAAGACAATGACCCAAAGCACACAAGTCATTCTACCAAAGAATGGTTACAGAAGAATAAAATTAAAGTTTAGGAATAACAAAGTCCTTACATCATCCCAACAGATACGTTTTTTGAGTAGTTCATGTGAGGAAACCCACCAGCATCCAAGAGCTAAAACTGTTCAGTACAGAGAAATTGACTAAAATTCCTCCAAGCTGATGTACATGACTGATCAATAGTTACCTGAAACATTTAGTTACAGTTTATATTGTCATTACTATGTACCACAAGGACTATGAAATTAAATCTATGAAATATTTATTTTCAGAACAACCTGGACCAGTCTTGGACTTCAAGCCCTTGCTAGTAACCAGAGATTCATGTACCCTTTCATGGAAGAAACCAATTAGTGATGGTGGCAGTCGAATAATTGCATATGTGCTTGAAGTTCTTAATGGTGAGGACAAATGGAAGGAGCTTTTAAGATCCAAGAACATGCAATATAGTGCTAAAGATCTTGTTGAAGGAAGGGAATACAAATACAGAGTATTGGCAACCAACGATGCAGGCGATGGTCCAGTGAAAGAGCTCTCCATCGTGGCAAAGGATGTTATTGGTGAGATTATATAAAATACTGATAACATATAATAGAAAATTAACTTATTTTGTTTAGTCTACAACTTATTTTATTATGTATGTAATTTACTGTCTCTGACTTTTTCTCTTTCTTTATGAAGTTTATCCCAGCTGTGATTTACGGGATTTGCCAAACTTAAATTACATCGCTAAAGAGGGAAGCACAGTTCGACTCAAGATTCCTATTATTGGTAAACCTGCCCCAACAGTCTCATGGAAGAAGGGTGAAGATGAAAATTTGACTGACACTGGAAGAGTTTGTGTGGAATCTACTGCTGTTAATACAACTCTCTTAATTCGAGACTGCCAGAGGAGTGATGCTGGAAAATATACCATCACGCTTCGTAATAGTGCTGGATCCAAAGAATCCTCTATCTTTGTAAGAGTTGTTGGCAAACCAGGAATTTGTACAGGTCCTATCAAGTTTAAGGAAGTAACAGCCGATGGAGCTACCTTAAAATGGGGTGTTCCTAAAGATGACGGAGGATCAGAAGTCACCAACTACATTCTAGAGAAGCGTGATTCCATTACCAATATGTGGGTAACTGTTTCCTCAGCGGTGGACACAAACACTTATAGAGTGGCTGGTCTCCATGAAGGAACAGAATATATGTTCAGAGTTTCTGCAGAAAACAAATATGGAGTTGGAGAAGGTCTCAAATCTGAACCTATGATTGCCAAGCATCCATTCAGTAAGTGTACTTTAGCATTCTTCTCAATAGACACAACAGCAAATTGCATTAAACTCAATTTTGCATTTATATATTTCCATCAGATGTCCCGGATGCTCCACCTGCACCAAAAATCTTGAGCATGCGTCATGACTCGGCGACCTTGGCTTGGTCTGATCCACGGAAAACAGGCGGTTCACCAATTACAGGTGATAAAGCATTTATCACTTCAAAAGGTTTAAAAAGTTACAAAATACTTTTTACATCTATATTTAATCTATAATGAATAAAATGGATGTTTTCAGGATATCATGTGGAATTCAAGGAAAGAAACAGCATGTTATGGAAAAGAGCTAACCCAACACCTTTGAAAATGAAAGATTTCAAAGTAAAAGGTTTAACTGAGGGCCTGGAATATGAGTTTAGAGTAATGGCTATAAATTTGGCTGGTGTTGGTAAGCCAAGTCCTCCAACTGAGCCAATGGTTGCCTTGGATCCTATTGGTAAGTAAGGCCTACTACTAATTGCAATATCTTTTCAATTTCACAGAATACTATTATATTTGTAAACTGTTTGACATATTTTAGATCCTCCTGGGAAACCTGATGTAATCAGCATCACAAGAAGTACTGTAACACTTCAATGGACTGAACCTCAGTATGATGGAGGACACAGACTTACAGGTTACATCGTTGAGAGACGTGACCTTCCTGCCAAGGTCTGGGTGAAAGCCAACACTGTAAACGTTGTGGAATGTGCCTATACAGTGGCTAACTTGCAGGAGGGTTGCAAGTTTGAATTCAGAATCAGGGCCAAGAATGCAGCTGGAGCAATTAGTCCACCATCTGAACAAACTGACACTCTTGTATGCATGGATGAATATGGTAATGTTATTTCTATGTTGCTTGACCAATGCTTATTTGTATTTGTATAAAGTGGATACTTATAATACTTTTCTTTCATCATCCCACAGCGGCACCAACCATTATTATTGACCCCACGGTAAAGGAAGGGCTTACAGTCAAAGCTGGAGACACAATAGTAATTACAGCAACAAGTATTTTAGGCAAACCTGCACCAACTTCAGTCTGGTCAAAAGGAGGAAAGTATTTCAAGCCATCAGATATATGCCAGATTGAAACTACTGCTACATCCTCTACTCTGTTTATCAAATATGCAAGCAGAAAGGATTCAGGGGAGTATACCATTACAGCAAGCAATCCATTTGGTGTCAAAGAAGAAAATGTCAGGGTAACAGTGTTGGATGTTCCTGGGCCCCCAGGACCAATTGAAACAAGTGGCATATCCTCTGAAAAGGTTACTTTAACCTGGGCGCCTCCTACTGAAGATGGCGGCTCTGCAATTGAGTATTACATTCTAGAAAAGAGGGAAACAAGTCGTCTTCTTTGGACAATTCTTGCAGAAAAGGTTATTGACTGCCATTTTGTTGCAAATAAATTAATCCAAGGGAATGAATACGTATTCCGTGTATCAGCTGTCAACCATAGTGGAGCTGGTGACTTTTCAAATTCAGAGCCTGTGAAGATGGTGGATAATTATGGTAAGCAGCACTACAACCTAATGATGAACAGTGTCCATTACCTCTCTCCATAATTAGTCTAAACAAAACCTCTTCTTTAAAAAAAAAAAAAAAACACTTCTTTATAGGTCCCCCAGGCCCCCCAGCAAGACCAGAGGTGGAAAATATTGGAGGCAGGACCGCTACAATTACATGGAAGAGACCAGCTGATGATGGAGGCAGTGATATCACAGGTTACCTGGTTGAGAAGAAGGAAAGAAAGGGCATAAGGTGGTCAAGAGCTTCAAAGAAAACTGTACCTGACCTTCAGTTTGAGGTTCAGGGTCTCACAGAAGGAGAAGAATATCAATTCAGAGTAACTGCTGAGAATAAGGCTGGCTTTGGGGAATGCAGTGAGCCATCACAACCTGTTAGAACAAAGGTCATGGCAGGTAAGTAAAATGTGCAGAAAGCTAGCATAGGGAACCTACAGTTCCCAAGTCAGGTATGGCTCTTGCTGTTATTCAGTATGGCCTTGCAGTAACAGACTACAAACCAAGAGTAAATTCTTTAAATAATCTACCTAATTATATATTATCTGCAAAGTCTATAAACTAGTGTTGATGGAAAACGAAAAAGTCTCATAATACGCCTAAGTTGCAACAAATACAAAAAGCATATGATGATATAAAAGCAGAAAGGAGGTACTTCTCACTGTGCTCTAAAAGCACATAAATGACATCATCCTGATATTATTTAACATGAAAATCAGCACTCAGTTTACCGCAAAAAAAAAAGATCTAGCATTTCTACAGTACACTTTTTATACATTACCTTGATATAGAATAACAGAATGACTATTCCAAATTTCTGCCGAAAAAAGATCTTTCTAAATTGCAAGATCTACACATGCAATTTATTTTCCTAATATATTTTCTCTCATTTAGGAGTACCTGGCCCCCCAGTCAACCCAAGAGTCACGGATACAACAAAAAAGACTGCAGAACTGCATTGGGGCAAACCTTTAAATGATGGTGGCATGCCTGTTACTGGATATACTGTTGAACACAAAAAGGATGGAGAAGAAACATGGGTGAAGGATACAACTACATCTTTAATCATCACAGAATTTGTTGTTCCAAACTTGGAGACTGGAGCAAAGTATCATTTTAGAATTAGTGCCATAAATGCAATGGGAGTTGGAGAACCAGCACAAACAGTAGATCTTATTGAAATTATTGAACGTGAAGTAATCCCGGACCTGGAACTTGATGCTGAATTGAGAAGAACACTAGTTGTCAAAGCTGGAGGCTCTATTCGCATATTTGTTCCAATTAAAGGGCGTCCACCTCCATCTGTGACTTGGACTAAGGAAGGGACTGCGCTAAAAACCCTTGCAAACATTGACACCACAGAATCTTACACTCTTTTAGTCATTCCTGATTGCAACAGACATGATGCTGGGAAATATGACTTGACATTAGAGAATGCTGCTGGAAAGAAAACGGCCTATGTAAATGTTAAAGTTTTGGACTCTCCTGGGCCTCCTATCAATCTTAAGCCAAAAGACATTGACAAGGAAAGCATTACACTTCAGTGGGAACCACCTCTTATTGATGGAGGTGCAAAGGTTACTAATTATATCATTGAAAAAAGGGAAGCAACTCGCAAAGCATATGCTACCATAGTAACAAAATGTGCCATGTGTTCTTTAAGAATTCCAAATTTGTCAGAGGGGTCAGAATATTATTTCAGAGTATTTGCAGAAAATGAATTTGGGATTGGTGAAGCAGTAGAAACCCTAGATCCCATTAGAGCATCTCAAGCGCCAAGTCCCCCAGAAACAGTCACAATTACTGATGTTACCAAAAACTCAGCTACTCTCGCATGGACCAAACCAAAGCACGATGGTGGAAGCAGAATAACTGGGTATGTTGTTGAGGCTCAGAAAAAAGGAACAGACCAGTGGGCTCATGTGACAACGATAAAGTCTTTAGACTTTACTGTAAAGAATTTAAATGAAAATGAGGAGTATGTATTCCATGTCATGGCTGTTAATTTATCAGGCAGAAGCCAGCCTCGTGAAAGCAAGCACGTTCTTATAAGAGAACAAAACACAGAACCAGAATTTGACTTGCGGGGTATCTGCCAGAAGACAGTCATAGCAATGGCTGGAGATGACATAAAGGTTGAGGTACCTGTAATTGGGCGTCCTAAACCAACAATAACCTGGCAGAAAGACCATCAAGCTCTCAAGTTAACACAAAGGACAATGATTGAAAATACCTCTACTTCGACGATCTTGATTATAAAAGAATGTTTGAGAAGTGACGCCGGAGTATATTTAATTACAGCGAAAAACATCGTTGGCTCAGTTGCTGATAACATCATAATCAAAGTGCATGATGTCCCTGGACCACCTAGGGGACCGATAAAATTAGACAAAATATCTCAGGATTCCATTGAGTTCTCATGGGATGTACCTGAAAATGATGGAGGTGTACCAATCAATAACTATGTCATTGAAATAAGGGAAACTACATCTCAGACGTGGACAGAATTGTCTTCGATGGTCATTCGAACAACATATAAAGCAATTCATCTAACAAAAAGAGCCGAATACCAATTTCGTGTAAAGGCCAAAAACAGATATGGTGAAGGACCTCCAATTACCTCAGAGTCTGTAGTTGCAGCTTATCCATTTAAGGTGCCTGGACCACCAGGCACTCCCAAGGTTGTTGAATTCACAAAGGACACAATGACAGTTTCCTGGAACGAGCCAGTTAATGATGGGGGAAATGAAGTTATTGGATATCATGTTGAAAGAAAAGAGAGGAACAGCATTATCTGGCATAGAATTAGCAAAACTCTTGTTGTGGGAAACCTTTTCAAAACGACTGGACTGGAGGCTGGTACTGCGTATGAGTTCCGTGTAATGGCTGAAAATGTAGCTGGAATTGGGAAACCAAGCAAAGCATCTGAACCAATGCTTGCTCTTGATCCAGTGGATCCACCTGGTCAGCCAATACCAATCTATGTGTCTAAAAATGCAATCACAATTCAGTGGACAAAGCCTGAATATGATGGCGGCTTCAAGATTACGGGCTATGTTGTGGAAAAAAGAGATCTACCAGCTGGGCGGTGGATAAGGGCCAACTTCACAAACATTATTGAAACCAGCTTCACTGTTAGTGGTCTGACCACAGATGCATCCTATGAATTCCGCGTGTTTGCAAGAAATTCAGCTGGTGCTGTTAGCAATCCATCTGATTCATCAGATCCAATCATATGTAAAGATGACATTGAAGAACCAAAAATTATGGTTGATGCCAAATTTAAGGATGTTGTACTTGTTAAGGCCGGGGATGTCTTTAAACTTGAAGGCGATGTTATAGGCCAGCCACTGCCATCTATTGTTTGGACCAAAGATGGAAAGGACATTGAAAACACTTCTAAACTACAGATGAAAATGTCAGACCTCACTGCTTCTTTGGTAAACAAGGACTCTCTTAGGAAAGATGGAGGTCAATTAGTTCTGACAGCTACTAATGTGGGTGGATTTGCTAAACATATTTTTAATGTTAAAGTGCTTGATAGACCAGGACCACCAAAAGGACCTCTTATAGTTTCAGATGTCACAGCAGAAAAATGCATGCTTACATGGGCTCCCCCTGAAGATGATGGCGGGGCAACCATTGAACGCTATGTAATTGAAAAACGTGAGTCAAGCAGACTTGCTTGGATCAGTGTGGCAACAGACTTGAAAGTTACACAGTACCAGGTGACAAAATTGCTTAAAGGAAATGAATACATTTTTAGAGCCATGGCTGTTAATAAGTATGGAGTTGGGGAAGCTCTTGAGTCTGACCAGACAATTGCAGACAACCCTTATGTTTCACCCGATCCTCCACAAATGCCTGAGATTACAGCTGTCACAAAGGATTCAATGGTGCTTTGCTGGAGAGCTCCTGCAAATGATGGTGGAAGTGAAATCACTAACTATAGCATTGAGAGAAGAGACAGAATTGGTTTGCGCTGGGTAAAATGCAACAAGAAGAAGGTAACTGACTTACATTTCAAGGTAACTGGACTTGTTCCAGGACATGAATATGAATTCAGAATTTTTGCAGAGAATGTAGCTGGAGTCAGTGCACCAAGTCCCTCAAGTCCCTACACAAAAGCCACAGACACACTGTTCAAACCAGGCCCACCTGGAAACCCAAGGATACTGGATTCAACAAGTTCCTCCATTACACTTGCATGGAATAAACCATTGTATGATGGTGGATCTGAAATCACTGGTTACATCGTTGAGACCTGTATACCTGGAACTGAAGAGGAGGAATGGAAAATTGTCTCTCCTAAAGACGGACTGAAAGCAACATCGTTCACAATGACAGCTCTTAAGGAGAATCAAGAATACAAAATAAATATCTCAGCTGTTAACAGTGAGGGTATTGGAGAAGCAGCATCTGTTCCTGGTTCACCCAAAGCTGAAGAGAGACTCTTACCACCAGAAATTGAGCTTGATGCTGACCTGCGTAAGGTTGTGAACATTAGAGCGTGTAACACCTTAAGGCTCTTTGTGCCAATTAAAGGAAGGCCGACTCCAGAAGCCAAATGGTCAAGAGAGAATGATGAACCATTAGACAGAGCTACAATTGAGAATACATCATCTTTCACATCCTTTGTAGTTGGAAATGTGAATAGATATGATAGTGGTAAATATATTTTGACTGTGGAGAACAGCTCTGGAAGCAAATCGGTTTCTGTGACAGTTAGAGTTCTAGATACACCTGGTCCCCCACAAAACCTCCAAATCAGCAAAGTTACCAAAGAATCTGTCTCACTTGCATGGGATCCACCACTAAATGATGGTGGCGCAAAGGTTAAGAACTACATTGTTGAAAAGCGTGAGGCAACAAGAAAAGCCTATGCTACAGTTAATGCTAACTGTCATAAAACAACATGGACTGTGGATCCGCTTCAAGAAGGATGCAATTACTACTTCAGAGTACTGGCAGAGAATGAGTATGGCATTGGTCTCCCTATTGAAACCAGTGAATCAATCAAAGTATCAGAAAAACCACTTCCTCCAGGAAAAATTACACTTCAAGATGTGACAAAGACAAGTGTCACACTGTCATGGGAGAAACCTGAGCATGATGGAGGAAGTAGAGTGGTTGCATATGTTGTAGAGATGCAGAGTAAAGGCAGTGAGAAATGGACACAGGCCATGATTGTCAAGGTACTGGAGGCAGTTATTTCTGGGCTTACTCCTGGTGAAGAGTACATGTTCCGTGTTTCGGCTAGAAACGAAAAAGGTACCAGTGATCCTCGCCAACTTGGTGTTCCAGTGATTGCCAAAGACCTTGTAATTGCCCCATCTGCTAAGTTGCTATTTTCAACATTTAGTGTTCTGGCTGGAGAGGATTTGACAATAGATATTCCGTATATTGCTCGTCCCAAGGCTGAAGTCTCTTGGGTAAAGGATGCTACGCCACTTAAGCGAACGAGCAGGATTAACTTCTCTTCCACACACAACCAACTGAATCTTCTAATCAAAGAGGCATGTAGAGATGATGTTGGCCAGTATAGTATCAAACTTTCAAACACAGCTGGTGAGACGTCGGCGAATATAGGAGTAGTTGTTCTTGACAAACCTGGTCCACCGGTTGGTCCAGTGAAATTTGAACAAGTAACAGCTGAAAGTGTCACTATTTCGTGGAAACCACCGGAGTATGATGGAGGCTGCACTATTAAGAACTACCTGGTAGAGAAGAGAGATACATCTACAACAAACTGGGTAGTCGTAGCAGCAAATCTAGCCAGCACCAGGGTTAAAGCTGGAAGACTAAAAACAGGAACTGAATATCAATTTAGAATCACTGCTGAGAACAGATATGGCAAAAGCGCTCTGCTTGTCTCAGAGTGTGTTATTGCACAGTACCCATATAAGCTTCCAGGACCACCTGGAACACCCTTCATTCAATCTTCAACCAAAGACAGTATGGTTGTGGTGTGGAATGAGCCAGTTATTGATGGAGGAAGCACAATTTTGGGTTACCATCTTGAACGTAAAGAGAGAAACAGCATTCTATGGCTCAAGCTTAATAAGAGTATAATCAAGGACACAACTTACAAGACCACAGGCCTTGAGGAAGGCCTAGAATATGAATTCAGGGTGTATGCTGAGAACATTGTTGGCATTGGAAAGGCAAGCAAAATATCAGAAGGATATGTTGCTCGTGATCCTTGTGATCCTCCTGGTACACCTGAGGCAGTTAAGATTACAAAGGATTCCATCACTATCACGTGGACTAAACCTGAGTATGATGGTGGAAGCAAAGTCACAGGCTATATTGTTGAAAAGAAAGAATTACCTGAAGGACGCTGGCTGAAGGCAAACTTCACCAATGTTATTGAAACAGAGTATACTGCCACGGGTCTCACAGAAGACCAGAAATATGAGTTCCGAGTTATTGCAAGAAATGCAGCAGGAGTTTTTAGTGATCCTTCATATAGCACTGGGCCCATTACAGCGAAGGATGAGATTGAACCCCCTCGCATAAGCCTAGACCCACATTACACACAGACAATTGTTGTAAATGCAGGAGAATCGTTTAAGATTGATGCGGATATACATGGAAAACCAGGACCAACAATTCATTGGCTAAAGGGAGATCAGGAACTTGGAAACACTATACATCGTGAAATTAAAAACACCACCAGCTTTGCATGCTTGTCTGTAAAAGATGCCAAGCTTGCTGATGGTGGGAAATACACTCTCCTGCTAAGGAATCCAGGTGGTGAGAAAGCTGTCCAGGTCAATGTCAGTGTTCTAGATAAACCTGGCTCACCAATTGGTCCCATATTCATTACAGGGGTTACCAGTGAACAATGCTGCCTTGCATGGAAACCCCCCAAAGAAGATGGTGGAAGCACAATCACTCATTACATTGTTGAAAGAAGAGAGACAAGCAGACTCATCTGGACTCTTGTTGAGCCCAAAGTTCAAGCTGAAAGATTGAAAGTAACAAAACTCCTTGAAGGCAATGAATATATTTTTAGGGTTTTACCAGTAAATAAGTTTGGAGTAGGGGAAGCACTTCAGTCTGAGCCAGTTATTATTAAGGATCCATTTACGGTTCCAGATGCTCCAAAGGGAATAGAGGTCTCTGATATCAAGAAAGACTCAATGGTGTTAAGTTGGGAGGCACCTTCAAGTCATGGAGGCACTCCTGTAACTGGATATATAATTGAAAAACATGACAAGGAAGGTGTTAGATGGATCAGATGCAATAGGAAAACGGTCACAGACCTAACCTTCAAAGTCACTGGGCTCCTTGAGGCCCACCTCTATGAATTCAGAGTTGCAGCTGAAAATGCTGTTGGGGTTGGTGAGCCTAGCTCAGCAACAGTGTTCTATAAAGCTTTGGATCCTGTATTCAAGCCAGGTCCTCCATCTAATCCTAAGGTGATAGACACAACCAAAGCATCTGTGTCACTTGTATGGGGGAAACCTATTTATGATGGTGGATGTGAAATCCAGGGATATATTGTTGAGTCATGTGAGGTAAAAGCAACAGGAGAGGAGACAAAACCTGCTCAAGAGGTTGAAGTTACAGAGGATGCCCCAGTGGCTGAAGAATGGACTATGTGCACTCCAGCAACTGGTGTTAAATTAACATGTTTTACAGTAGAAAACCTTAAAGAAGGACAGGAATACAAGTTCAGAGTGTGTGCAGTTAATAAGGTTGGTGTTGGTGAGCATGCAGATGTTGCTGGCCATGTTTACCCAGAAGATAAGACAGAAGAGCCAGATCTTGATATTGATCCTGAGTTCAGGAAGCTTTACAGTATTAAAGCTGGATTATCTCTCCGAATTTTTGTTCCCATTAAAGGACGTCCTACGCCAAAAATTAAATGGGAGAAGGATGACAGCCCCATAAAAGAGACAGCACAGGTTGAGGTCACGAGTGCTCACACTTGTCTTGTGATCGATAAAATAAACAGAAATGACAGTGGAAAGTACACTGTGACTGCAGAAAACTCATCAGGTGTAAAGTCTGCGAGCATTTTTGTAAAGGTTCTTGATACTCCTAGTGCTCCAGTTAACCTTAAAGTTGAGGAAATCACAAAGGAGTCCATTACTCTTTCATGGGAGCCTCCTGCCTTGGATGGAGGTGCTAAGATAAAAAATTATATTGTTGAGAAGCGTGAAACTACAAGAAAAACCTTCTCTGCTGTTGTAACAAATTGCCATAAACTGTCATGGAAAATTGAACCACTTCAGGAGGGATGCTGTTACTATTTCAGAGTCCTTGCAGAAAACGAACATGGTGTTGGATTACCTGCGGATATCACTGATCCTCTGAAAGTATCAGAAGTCCCACAATGCCCTGGAAAACTAAGCGTTGTAGATGTTACAAAAACAAGTGTCTCTCTTGCTTGGGAAAAACCATTACATGATGGTGGCAGTAGAATTCTTCAGTACCTTGTTGAAATGCAAGTGAAGGGAGGTGAAAAATGGTCTGGTTGTGCAAATGTAAAAACATTAGAGGCTGTTATTAAAAACTTAAACCCAGGTGAGGAGTACACTTTCAGAGTAATTGCAGTTAATGAAAAAGGAAAGAGTGACCCAAGAACCCTTGCAGTCCCAGTACAAGCAAAGGATCTGGTTATTGAACCAGATGTTAGGCCTGCATTTAACAGTTACAGTGTTCTTGTTGGAAAAGATCTGCAAGTTGAAATTCCAATTTCTGGACGCCCTAAACCAAAGGTGACATGGATGAAGGATGGTGCGTCCCTTAAATTCACAACAAGGGTAAACATTTTAAATACACCAAACAGTACAATTCTTAGCATCAAAGAAGCTGCCAGAGAGGATGGTGGCATGTATGGAATTAATGTCTCAAATGTTCTTGGGCAAAAAGATGCAACAGTTGAAATAATTACTCTTGACAAATCAGGACCACCATCTGGCCCTGTAAAATTTCTTGAGGTCACAGTGTCGAGTGTTACACTGTCATGGGAACCACCAAAGTACACTGGTGGTTGCCCAATTTCAAACTACATCGTACAAAAGAGAGACACAACAACCACTACATGGGAGAATGTTGCAATTTCTGTGGCAAGAACAACACTGAAGGTCTCCAGACTAAAAACTGGGGCAGAGTATCAGTTCAGGATTATTGCTCAAAACAGATATGGCAAAAGTTATGCTTTAGAATCCCCAGCTGTTGTTGCTCAGTACCCATACAGAGAACCCGGCCCACCTGGCACTCCATTTGTGTCATCCCTATCAAGAGATCACATGGTTGTTGAGTGGCATGAACCTGTTTCAGATGGAGGCAGCAACATTATTGGATATCACCTTGAAAGGAAAGAGAGGAACAGTATCCTTTGGACAAAGATAAACAAGACCTTGATTCAAGAAACAAAATTCAAGACCGCTCCTCTGGAAGAGGGCATTGAATATGAATTCAGGGTCTATGCTGAAAATATTGTTGGCATTGGTCGGTGCAGCAAAATCTCAGAGGGGTATGTGGCCCGTGATCCATGTGATTCACCTGGCATTCCAGAAGCTATTCATGTTAGCAAAAATTCAATAACAATCCAATGGACAAAACCAGAATATGATGGAGGAAGTGCGATAACTGGTTATACTGTTGAGAAGCGTGATCTACCAGAAGGACGTTGGACGAAAGCTAGTTTTACAAATATCATTGAAACCCAATTTACTATTAGTGGGCTTACAGAGGGAGCTAAGTATGACTTTAGAGTTACTGCAAAGAATGCAGCTGGCACCATTAGCAAGCCATCTTTCAACAGTGGACCTATTGCTGCACTGGATGAAGTAGAGCCACCAAAGTTTTCAATTGACCCAGAATATACTCAGACCATTACTGTGAATGCTGGGGATACATTCAAACTCGATGCAGATGTCCATGGCAAACCAACACCTACAATGCTGTGGTTTAAGGGGGATAAGAAACTTGAAAACACAGTTAGATGTGAGATCAAAAACACTGACACCAGGGCTATGATTGTCTTAAAGGATGCACTCAGACTTGATGGTGGACAGTATACTCTTCATCTCACCAATGTTGCTGGTTCACAAACTGTTTCATTCCAAGTGAAAGTACTGGACAAACCCAGTCCACCAGAAGGACCTCTCGGTGTCACAGGTGTATCAAGCAATAAATGTACACTGTCATGGCGTCCCCCACAGCATGATGGAGGAAGCCCTATCACCCATTATATTATTGAAAGACGTGAAACAAGCCGCCTTGCTTGGACCATTGTCTCTTGTGTTTGTAAAGCCACAATGTTCAAAGTGACAAACCTTCTCGAAGGCAATGAATATATCTTCCGTGTCATGGCTGTAAACAATTATGGTGTTAGTGAGTCAATTAATACTCCATCTGTAATTATGAAGAATCCATTTACAGCCCCTGGATCACCACAGATTCTGGAGGTGACTAACATTGCCAGGGATTCTATGACTGTGTGCTGGAGTGCACCAGAGAATGATGGCGGAAGTGAAATTGTTGGCTATGTCATTGAAAAGAAAGATCGTTCTGGAATTAAGTGGACCCGATGTAACAGGCAAAAGGTCACTGATGTGTGTTTTAGAGTGCAAGGCCTCATAGAGGATCATGAGTATGAATTCAGAGTGTCAGCTGAAAATGCGGCTGGAATTGGTGAACCCAGCTTACCTACATCATACTACAAAGCTTGTGATCCTAAATATAAACCTGGCCCTCCCACACATGCACATGTGATCGACACCACAAAGAGCTCTATTTCAGTGGCATGGGGAAAACCCCTTAATGATGGTGGAAGTGCTATTCAAGGATACATTGTTGAGATATGCAAAGCTGAGGAAGACGAATGGACTATGTGTACTCCACCAACAGGCCTGCGTGTTAATAAATTTGAAATAACCAAACTAACAGAACAACAGGAGTATAAGATTCAGGTATGTGCTCTCAATAAATTAGGTGTGGGTGAGCCCGCAGTTATTCCTGAGCCTGTGAAACCAGAGGACAAACTTGAAGTTCCTGAAATTCATCTTGATTCAGAGTTGAGGAAAGGTATAGTTGTTCGTGCTGGAGGATCATTTAGAATCAGTGTGCCTTTCAAAGGAAGACCAACACCAGAGATTCAATGGACTAAAGACGAAGGGGATTTCTCAGAGAAAGCCATAATTGAAAAGGGTTTAAATTTCACACAGTTTTCAATTGACTCATGTGACAGAAAAGATTCTGGAAAATATACTGTGTCCCTTAAGAACAGCAGTGGCAGTGCATCTGAATTTGTGACAGTAAAGGTATTAGATACACCAGGAGCTCCACTTAACCTGGTGGTAAAAGACATTAAGAAGGACTCCATTACACTTGTTTGGGATCCACCCCTTATTGATGGAGGTGCAAAAATCAAAAACTATGTTGTTGATAAACGTGAATCTACAAGAAAAGCATATGCTAATGTCACAGCAAAGTGTACCAAGACAAGCTTCAAAGTGGAAAATCTTGCAGAGGGGGCCCTGTATTACTTTAGAGTTATGGCAGAAAATGAATATGGAATTGGTATACCAGTTGAAACAAAGACTGCATCAAAGGCTTCTGAAGTACCTTCATCAGTAGGGAAGATCATGTTGACAGACGTTACCAAAGTAAGTGCATCTCTGGCCTGGGAGAAACCAGAGCATGATGGTGGAAGCAGGATTGCAGGCTACTTGATTGAAATGCAACCAAAGGGAACAGACAAGTGGGCTGTAGCTGCGTCTGTCAAAACATGCGAAGGCACGGTCACTGGGCTAACAGCTGGTCAAGAATATTTATTCCGTGTTCTTGCTTATAATGAGACAGGGAAGGGTGAGCCAAAGCCTCTTGCTGCTCCTGTCATTGCCAGTGACTTAAATATTGAACCAAGCCTAAAAGTACAGTTTAGTACATACAGTGTCAAATCCGGTGATGATCTTAAATTGGAAATACCTGTATTTGGACGTCCCAAGCCACAGGTTACTTGGCTGAAGGATGGACAAGCTCTTAAAGTGACATCAAGAATCAGTACTTCAAACACACCAACATCAACCATTCTACAGATTACTGAAGCCAGTAAAAATGACTTTGGAAAGTATACAATTAGTGCAAAAAACAGCACTGGTACAATCACAGAAGAAATTGGAATCATTATCCTTGATAAGCCTGGTCCACCAACCGGTCCTATCAAAGTGAATGAAGTGAGCAATAGCTTTGTAACAATCTCCTGGGAACCTCCAACTTACACAGGAGGCTGCCAGGTAAAGCACTATATTGTTGAAAGGCGAGAAACCACTACCACGACATGGGAAGTTGTAGCTGGATCAGTTGCCAGGACATCTCTTAAAATAACCAGGTTAAAAACTGGTGCTGAGTACCAGTTCAGAGTCATTGCAGAAAACAGATATGGTAAGAGTTCCTCTTTGGAGTCAAAGGCAATTGTGGTTCAGTATCCGTACAAACCTCCTGGGCCACCCGGAACTCCATATGTGAAATCTGCCACAAAGGATCAAATGATAATTGAGTGGAATGAGCCTGTCAATGATGGTGGAAGCTCAGTAATCGGCTACCACTTGGAAAGCAAAGAACGGACTAGTATCTTGTGGACAAAGCTGAACAAAACTCTCATTACTGACACAATGTTTAAGATATGTAATCTTGAGGAAGGAATTGGTTATGAATTCAGAGTATATGCTGAGAACATTGTTGGTATAGGCAGAGCAAGCAAGGTTTCAGAAAGCTTTGTTGCTCGTGATCCATGCGATCCACCTGGTACTCCAGAAGCTATTTCTATTTCAAAGACCCATGTGGTAATAAAATGGACAAAACCTCAATATGATGGTGGCAGCAAAGTGACAGGATACATTGTTGAAAAGAGAGACTTGCCTGAAGGCCACTGGATGAGAGTCAACTTTACCAATGTGATTGAAACTGAATTCACAATCACTGGTTTAACAGCAGAACAACAGTATGAATTTAGAGTAATAGCAAGAAATGCTGCTGGTATTTTCAGCGAGCCATCGGAAAGCACTGGTCCAATTACCATTACGGATGAAATTGTACCTCCAAGTGTTTCAATGGATCCTAAGTACCAGGATGTTATTGTTGTCAGTGCTGGAGAGAATTTAGTTCTTGATGCAGATATTCATGGAAAACCCATTCCTGATGTTCAGTGGCTGAAAGAAGGAAAGGAAATGGATAAGACCCTACGCATCGAAACAAAAACAACACAGAAATGTGCCTCTATTACTGTGAAAGACTGCACACGATTTGACAGTGGCCATTATGACCTTGTATTAAGAAACAGTGGAGGCACAAAAACAATTCCCATTACTGTGAGGGTTCGTGATAGGCCAGGCCCTCCAACTGGACCATTGCATGTAACTGGTATGATGTCTGATAGATGTGGTCTAATCTGGGCTCCGCCTTCTCAGGATGGTGGTGCTAATATTTCTCACTACATTCTTGAGAAGAGAGAAACTAGCAGGTTATCATGGACTCTGGTTGATTCAAATATTCACACTACCAGTTACAAGGTGACAAAGCTCCTGTCTGGGGATGAATATATTTTCAGAGTTATGGCTGTCAATAAATATGGAATTGGTGACCCACTGGAGTCTGCAGCAATAATTGCCTGCAACCCATACAAATCACCAAGTGCACCGTCAACACCAGAAGCATGTGAGATAACAAAAGATTCAATGGTTCTGTCGTGGAATGCCCCGGAGAGTGACGGTGGAACTCCCATTATTGGTTATCACCTGGAGAAACGTGACAAAGATGGTGTAAGATGGATCAAGTGCAACAGACAGAAGCTTTCTGACTTGCACTTCAAAGTAACTGGCCTTTCAGATGGACATTTCTATGAGTTCCGTGTGGCGGCAGAGAATGCTGTTGGTGTGGGAGTACTAAGTGACTTATCTCTGTTCTACAGAGCAATAAATGCAACAACTCCTCCTGGTCCACCTCATCATCCTAAAGTAACAGATCATACAACCTCATCTGTGTCCCTGGCTTGGGGTAAGCCAGCTACAGATGGTGGGGCATATGTTAAAGGTTATATTGTTGAGATGAAAGAGGTCTCAACAGAAGAATGGACCATATGTACACCTCCAGCTGGTTTACAAGCAACATGCCTAACAGTGGAAAAACTTAAAGAAAATTCTGAGTATAACTTCCGGGTCTGTGCCTTTAATTCAGAAGGAGTTGGTGAACCCGCTGAGGTCCATGGCTCTGTGACTACTATCGAAAGGATTGAGACACCAGAGATTGAACTTGATGCAAATCTTAGAAGAGTTGTCTCCGTTCGTGCTGGTGGATCACTTCGTCTATTTATTAGAATTAGAGGAAGACCTGACCCATCTGTCAAATGGGAGAGAGAAGAGGCGACTTTAACTGAGAGAGCAATGATTGAAACTACTAGTTCATACACCATGCTTGTAATTGACAATGTCAATAGATTTGACAGTGGGAAATATGTTCTATCACTTGAAAATAAGTCTGGCACAAAGTCAGCATTTGTGAATGTCAGGGTGCTTGATTCGCCAAGTGCACCACAGAATTTTGATGTCAAAGACGTTAAGAAAGACTCAGTGACACTCTACTGGGAGCCTCCTCTTACTGATGGTGGAGCCAAAATAACAAACTACATTGTGGAAAAGCGAGAATCTACACGGAAAGCTTACACAACTGTCACAAGCAACTGCGTGCAAAATTTCTTCAAGATCGAAGAACTCCAGGAGGGAGGAATATTCTACTTCCGAGTGTGTGCTGTTAATGAGTACGGCTTTGGTTTGATGGCAGAAACAAAAAATCCAGTCAAAGTTGCTCAGGTCCCTATGTCCCCAGGAAAGGTGACTCTTGTGGATGTTACCAAGAATAGTGTGACTCTCACATGGACGAAACCTGCACACGATGGTGGTAGTAAAATTATTTGCTATAATGTAGAGATGCAGTCAAAAGGCACCGACAAATGGGTTGCATGCAGTACAGTGAAAGTCCCAGAGGCGACTGTGTCTAACCTTACACCTGGAGAAACATACTCGTTCAGGGTACTTGCAGTGAATGAGAAAGGCAAGAGTGAACCCCAAGAACTTGGTGTGCCTGTTCGTGCTAAAGACATAGAGATTGAGCCTTCATTTAACCTCCTCTTCAACACTTACAGTGCTAAGGCTGGGGATGACCTTTCTATTGAAGTTCCCATAAGGGGCCGGCCTAAGCCAGTGGTTTCATGGAAAAAGGATGACCTACCTCTTAAGCAAACAACGTCTCTCACAATAAAAAACACCATGGTATCAAGCAATATTATAATCAAAGGAGCTTCTATTGAGCATGTTGGGAAATATGAAATTACCCTAGCAAATACAGCTGGCACAATTTCCACAAATATCAATGTTGTGGTTCTGGACAAGCCAGGCCCACCAGCTGCAATAAAGGTTGATGCTGTGACTGCTGACTCCATTACACTCTCATGGTCTCCTCCTGAATATGATGGAGGATGTTCCATTAATAACTACATTGTTGAGAAGAGGGATACCAACACTACAGTTTGGCAGATTGTTTCATCAAATATTGCCAGAAATTCAGTCAAGGTATCTCGACTGACTCATGGTTCTGAATACCAATTCCGTATATATGCAGTGAACCGCTATGGAAAGAGTAAGCCTATTGACTCTCCTGGAATTACAGCAGAATATACATTCAAGCAACCTGGGCCACCTGCTACTCCCCGTGTGGCTCATGCTACAAAATCCTTCATGCTTGTGACATGGAATGAGCCAGTTAATGATGGAGGTAGCACAGTTCTTGGTTATCATTTAGAACGCAAGGAGAGAAGCAGTATTCTCTGGACAAAGGTGAACAGGATTCTCATCAAAGATACTGAATTTAAAGTAACTGGCCTTGAAGTGGGAATGGTCTATGAGTACCGGGTATATGCTGAAAACATTGCTGGTATTGGAAAGGTCAGCAAAGTCAGTGAGGCTACAGCTGCTAGAGATCCATGTGATCCACCTGGTCAACCTGTGGTTACAAGCATTACTAGATCTTCTGTCTCTCTTTCTTGGACAAAGCCTGAATATGATGGAGGGGCAAAAGTGACAGGTTACATCATTGAACGTAGAGATCTTCCAGATGGACGTTGGATGAGATGCAACTTTACCAATATACCTGAAACATACTTTGATGTCACTGGACTTACTCAAGATCAGCAATATGATTTCCGTGTCACTGCAAAGAATACTGCTGGACTGTTTAGTGAGCCATCAGATAACACAGGCCCTATCACAGTCAAAGATGATGTAGATCCACCACGAATTATGATGGACGTCAAATTTAGAGATGTTGTAGTTGTGAAAGCAGGAGAGGCCCTAAAGATCAGTGCTGACATCGCTGGACGTCCACTTCCAGTGGCATCATGGTCAAAGGATGGAAAAGAAATTCAGCTCAGTACAAGAATTCAGATATCTGCAACAGATACTAGCACTATGGTAGTAGTGAAAGACTGCATAAGGAGTGACTCTGGAAAATACGCCTTAACGTTACAGAATGTTGCCGGTACAGTAACAATGCCAGTGAAATGCGTGGTCCTTGATAAACCTGGACCTGCAGCAGGACCTTTGTCAGTAAATGAGCTCACTGCAGAGGAGTGCACACTGTCATGGGGACCACCACAAGAAATTGGCGGCGCAGAAGTTACACATTACGTTGTTCAGAAAAGAGAGACCAGCAGTTTGGCATGGACAATTGTACAAGCAGAGGTGAAAACTACAACGTGCAAGGTCACAAAGCTCCTCAAAGGCAATGAATACATATTCAAAGTTTTGGCTGTAAATAAATTTGGACTTGGTGAACCTCTAGAAAGTGAACTTGTCAAAGTAACTGACCCATTCACCTATGCAACAGCTCCAACAAATGTTGAAATAACAAATGTGTCCAGTGAGGAGATGACTGTAAACTGGACTAAGCCTGCTTTTGATGGAGGCTGTGAAATATGTGGTTATGTGATTGAACGACGTGAGAAATCAAGTCTCCGATGGGTCAGAGTCAACAGGGAGCTCATAAAAGATGAAAGAGCTGTAGTATCCAAACTAAGAAAAGGAAGTGAATATGAGTTTAGAGTGTTTGCAGAGAATGCTGCAGGTTTAAGTCCCCCTAGCGAACCATCTGCTTCAGCTGTAGCAAAAGATGCTTTAGTCTTGCCAGCCCCACCATCTAAACCAAAGGTTCTCGATTACAACAAGAGTTCAATTACAATTACCTGGAACAAGCCACTGTCAGATGGTGGAACACCAATCCTTGGATACAGAGTGGAATACAAGAAAACAGAGGTGGAGGAATGGGATGTTGCCATTCAGATGACAAAGGGCACTGAGTACACTGTTTCGGGTCTTACAGCTGATGTTGAATATATCTTTGCAGTTAAATCCGTAAACAAAATAGGCCTGAGTGAGCAATCCCCAGTTTCGGAACCACAGGCAGCAACGGACAGAAAGGAGGAACCAGTATTTGATGTTGATATTGAGATGAGGAAAACACTGATTGTCAAGCATGGCAATTCATTCACAATGACAGCACCATTTAAAGGAGTACCAGTTCCTTCAGTAACATGGAATAAAGAAAATGTGGACCTCAAATCAAGAGCTACAGTCGAAACAACTGGAAAATACACATCCCTAACTGTTGAAAAGGCAACGAGAAATGACTCAGGACAATACAGTGTTACACTGGATAATGGCGTTGGTACTGCAACTTTGCCAATTGTTGTCAAAGTTCTTGATTCCCCAGGCCCACCAGTTAATGTGAAGATTAAGGATGTTACAATAGATTCTGCCACAGTTACATGGGAGGTCCCAGAGAATGATGGAGGTGATGCTGTGAAAGCCTACCATGTCGAAAAACGTGAAGCTAGCAAAAAGGCCTGGGTGTGCGTAACAAGTAACTGCCATGATCTGGTCTACAAGGTAAAGGATTTGCCAGAGGGTGCGACTTACTATTTCAGAGTCATTGGAGAGAATGAATATGGTATTGGTGTACCTGCTGAAACAAAAGATGCAACTAAAATAACAGGTAAGTTTTTGCTTTGACTTGTGCCAGAATTAGTCGTGTTCTTTTACACTATTTATTTTTCTTAGTGTGAATGAATGCATTTTTTTTGTTTGTTTCAACAGAAAAACCAAGTTCACCTGCCAGACTCGGAGTTGCTGAAGTAACAAAAGACAGTGTTAGAATAGTATGGTCAAAACCAGAGCATGATGGTGGAAGCAGAATTACAAGCTATGTCATTGATGCTCTAGAGAAGGGACAGCAAAAGTGGGTGAAGTGTGCAGCTGTGAAAACCAATACTCACACAATCAAAGGTTTGCGAGAAAATGCAGAGTATTTCTTCAGAGTTCGTGCAGAAAATCACGCAGGACTCAGTGATCCAAAGGAAATGATCATCCCTGTGATTGTAAAAGATCAACTCAGTGAGTCATTTAATTTCTTATATACTCAGCAAAACGCCCCTTTTTCAGGACTGTGTATTTCAACAATAATGTTGTAAAAATCCAAATAACTTTACAGATCTTCATTGT
>JAQLOM010000034.1:23181376-23195783 GCA_030068315.1 Chrysichthys thysi
GATCTGTAAAGTTATTTGGATTTTTACAACATTATTGTTGAAATACACAGTCCTGAAAAAGGGGCGTTTCTTTTTTTCTGAGTATATGTTTGTTTACCTGCTTGTTAAATGAAAATATCCAATTCTGATTAACCCTGGGTTTTCTACACAGATGCCCCTGAATTTGATATGAAGAACTTCCCACACAACACTGTTTATGTGAGGGCAGGGTCAAATCTGAAGTTTGAGCTTCCTCTCATTGGCAAGCCCATGCCAAAGGTCGCAATGACAAGAAACAACGTTCCAGTGAGGTGTGGAAAGAGATTTGGATTTGAAGTAACACCAGAGAGTCTTAATATCAGCCTCAAAGAAAGTATTGCAAGTGATGCTGGAAGATATGACATTGTTGCCTCCAATACCAGTGGAACAACGAAGATGTTCATCAATATTCTGGTGTTAGACAGACCAGGTCCTCCAGTTGGTCCAGTTGAAATCAGTGATGTTGGAGAAACATCACTTTGCCTAAAATGGTTACCACCTGTGTATGATGGTGGTAGCCCAGTGACCAACTATGTTGTGCTCAGACGTGAAACTAGCACACCAGCTTGGGTAGAGGTGTCATCCACAGTGGCCAGAAATGCAATTAAAGTCACCAAATTAACAAAGGGTGAGGAATACCAATTCCGAATTAAAGCAGAGAATCGCCTTGGTATCAGCGATCACATTGATTCTCAGACTGTCACCGTGAAACTTCCATACAGTGAGTACTTATTTACTGTATTCTAAATCTGTCACTATACTAGTAACATAAATAAAGCAATGACTTTTGATTATCAATTTTAGCAATTCCTGGACCACCATCAACACCATGGTTGAGCTTTGTTTCAAGAGAAAGTCTTACAGTTTGCTGGCATGAGCCTGTGGTAGATGGAGGAAACTCAGTATTTGGATACCATGTCCAAATGAAAGAAAGAAGCAGTGTTCTGTGGCAGAAAGTGAACAAGACAGCAATCCCTGCTAATCAGATCAGGGTGACAAAAATATGCCCGGGGATGATTTATGAATTCAAGGTCGCTGCAGAAAATGCTGCTGGTGTTGGTAAATTCAGCAAGACATCAGAGGAAGTACTTGCCATTGATGCTTGTGGTAGGTTCCTGACACTATACAACAAATTTTTAGAAAATGTGTCAAATTAACAGAACCACTACTACATGCTAAATACTCACTTTATTTTTAGAACCTCCGGCAAATGTGAGAATCTCTGAGATTACAAAGAATTCAGTGAGCCTTGTCTGGCAAAAGCCTCCTTTTGATGGTGGATGTAAGATCACTGGCTACATGGTTGAGAGAAGAGATGCTCCAAATGGCAGATGGACAAAGGCTAACTTTACCAATGTTATTGAGACATGTTTCACTGTGTCAGGCTTGACCCAAGATCAGTCATATGAATTTAGAGTCTTTGCCAAAAATGCACTTGGGTCTGTAAGCAATCCATCTCTTATTGCTGGACCAGCAACTTGTGTGGACATTTCTGGTAGGTAACACTTTTTTTTCTTCTATCGACTGATTTTTTATACCTACCGATTAAGTATTTAATGGTAGTAGATGTACGTGCTAATTCTAAACCTCCCCTTTTAGGTGCCCCAGTAATCGATCTTCCTCCCGAGTACCTAGATGTTGTGCAATATAAAGCTGGAGCCTCTGTCAAGATAAGACTAGGGATTACGGCTAAGCCACTGCCAACAATTGAGTGGCTCAAGGATGGAAAGGAATTAGTGTCAAGTTCACAGCTATCAATTGAGAGCACCACTGATTCATCTGCCATTCTAATCAAGGATGCCACTCGTCTTAACAGTGGGAAATATGAAATAAAGACAAAGAATGTGTTTGGCACAGCGTCTGCCTCCATCAGAATATTGATTCTAGGTATACACTGATAGCTTGAAAGATATGCTTGGTTTCATGAATGTTACATGCAATCAGATAATAACACCCTCTTTTATATTTTAAAATTTCTAGACAAACCAGGCCCTCCAGCTGGAACTATTAAATTCAAATCAGTAACTGCTGAAACCATAATAATTGCTTGGGAGCCAGTAGCAGATGATGGAGGTTCCAAAGTCACCCATTATATTGTGGAAAAACGAGAGACAAGCAGAGTTGTGTGGTCTACTGTTTCTGATTGTATGGAGGAATGCATAGTCTCTGTCCAGAAGTTGGTCAGAGGGAGTGAATATGTCTTCCGTGTCAGAGGAGTCAACAAATTTGGAGCTGGAGATCCTCTGGAATCTGATCCTATTATTGCGAAGAATGCGTTTGGTATGGAATTGTAATCATTTAGCATTTACTTTTTATGGTGAAATATAACAACGTACAATACAATGTATTACAGAATATAAAACACAGTATATAATAATATACCGGTAATAGTGTAATATAACAATATAATCATATATAATAACAATATAGTGATAATATAATAATATATAACAACATACATATAAATATATGTTTATACATTACTCTTAATATTTACAAAGAAGTCAAGGTAATTATTCTGATCAAGTTAAATAAAAAGGCTTAAAAATGTATTTATTTATTTATTTATTTATTTATTTTCAGTTACTCCTGGACAACCTTCCACACCAGAGGCAACAGAAATCACTAAAACATCCATGAAAATTGTATGGGATAAACCAGGACTAGATGGTGGTAGCAGGATTACAGGTTACTATTTACAGAGACGTGACAAGAAGAACCTGCGCTGGATTAAAGTCTACAAAGACCCCGTTTGTGACACCACGGCAAAGGTCCATCACCTGACTGCAGGAAATGAATATCAGTATCGTGTGTGTGCAATCAACAAAGCTGGAGAAGGTCCATTCTCAGATAGTTCTGACTTTTACAGAGCAGCTGACCCTGTTGGTAAGTATTTCTGTATCAGTTGTTCTTTAGTATAATGCAGAATTTCCATTGCTAGTGCTGTAATATGCAATATGTTCTAAACTTATTTTGTAAATTCCCTTACAGATACACCTTCTGAGCCCACTAAGCTCAAAGTTGTTGATTCAACTAAGACTTCTATTACTCTTGGATGGTCCACGCCAGAGTATGACGGAGGCAGTGAAATTACTTGCTACATGGTGGAAAAAAGAGTCAGTGAGGAAGGAGAATGGGAGATGATAAGTAAAAAAGGCGAAATCAAAACTACGGAGTATGTTGTTTCAAGTCTTGTGCCAGATGTTAACTACTACTTCCGTGTATCTGCTATAAACTGTGCTGGTCGTGGAGACCCAATAGAGATGGAGGAACCAGTCCAGGCTAAAGATATTCTTGGTATATATATATATATATATATGTATATATTTGTAACATTTTATGTTGGTTTTAATGCAAAATTTCTGTCTTGCAAATACTCATTTGGCATTATTTTTGTGATTTTTCATTTTTGTTTTTTTGGTTTTTTGCAGAGGAAGCAGAATTTGACAAAGATGTTGCAATGAGAACTCATTACATTGTCAAAGCTGGCCAAGATGTTGAGATCATGGTTCCTCTAAAAGGCAGACCTGCTCCAACGGTTTCTTGGAAGAAACAAGACCAAAACATTGATAACGACCCTAAATATGATATACACAACACAGATACTTCATCATGCCTTGTACTTTCACATATAACCCGTAATGATAGTGGCAAATACACTATTGAGATATCAAATGGAGTAGGACAGCCAAAATCGTTGACATTATCTGTAAAAGTACAGGATAGTCCTTCTGCCTGTAGAAATCTGGTCCTGAAAGGTGTGACTCGTGGCAAAGTGATCTTAAGCTGGGAACCTCCTCTGCTTGATGGCGGTGCTGAAATTACTAACTATATAGTTGAGAAAAGAGACTCTTCAAAGCGCACATATGCTGCTGTAACCAACAAATGCATGGAAACAACATATGAAATTGATGAGCTCTCTGAGAAGATATCATACTTTTTCCGTGTATCGGCAGAAAATGAGAATGGGGTTGGTGAGCCGTGTGAGACAGCAGAGCCAGTTAAAGCCACCGAGAAACCTGGTCCTGTCAAAGATCTTGCTATGAAAGATTCCTCAAAGACATCAGTGACAATACAGTGGAACAAACCAGAATATGATGGTGGTAGCATTATTACTGATTATATAATTGAAAAGAAAATTCAGGGTCAAGAAGAATGGGCTCCTGCTGGAACAAACAAGCATTGTGAGCATGAGATCACAAAACTTAAGGAACTCACAGACATGTTCTTCAGAGTCTGCTCAAAGAATGAAAAGGGCAACAGTGACTTTACAGAGATCGGTCCAATTAAAGTAAAGGACTATATAATTCCACCAGAGGCCAACCTTGAGGAGTATCCTGACGGGCAGATTAGTGTTCGCATTGGCCACAATGTGCATATTGAGCTTCCATACAGAGGGAAACCAAGGCCAACTATTACTTGGCTAAAGGACAATTTGCCACTGAAAGAGAGTGAAAAAGTTCGCTTTAAGAAGACAGAAAACAAGGCAACACTTATGATAAAGAATGTTGAAAAAGAAAATGGTGGCAAATATACACTCACACTTGACAACACCGTCTGCAGGAAATCGTTCCATATACAGGTCATTACCCTTGGAGCACCATCCAGACCCATTGGACCAATTCGTCTGGATGAAGTCAGAGCAGAAAGTATAAGGATATCCTGGGATGAACCAAATGATGATGGTGGTGGAGAAATCACCTGCTATACTGTAGAAAAACGTGACACCTCTAAGGCAGATTGGAAGATGGCTTGTTCAAGTGTTATAGGAACTACATTCAAAGTACCAAATTTAATCAAAGAAGTTCAGTATCAATTCAGAGTATGTGCAGAGAACAGGTACGGTGTCAGTGAACCTCTAGTTTCACAAAGTGTCATTGCCAAGCATGAGTTTAGACCTCCAGGTGCACCAGGAATGCCGTTTGTCTACAATATCACAAACGATGGCATGACTATTCAGTGGGACGCACCTATCTTTGATGGTGGCTGCCCAATACTTGGTTACCATGTTGAAAAGAAAGAGACAAACAGCATCATGTGGCAAAAGGCCAACCAAGTCTTGGTGACTGCAAGGGAATACAGAATTATTGGCCTTCTCGAAGGCCTACAATACCAGTTCAGGGTCTATGCTCAAAATGATGCTGGACACAGTCGTATGAGTGATGAGAGCAAACCAAATACGGCTGTTTCTCCTGTCGGTGAGAGAATTATTTAAATGAATTTATTTTTAAATCTAAAAAAAGATAACACTTGATTCCCCCTTGAAAACCTACTTTAATGTCATACTTTGTATCATAGATCCTCCTGGTACTCCTGACTATGTTGATGTGACAAGTGAATCTGTGAAACTGAAATGGGATGCACCTAAAAGAGATGGCGGAAGCAAGATTGTTTCCTATAACATTGAGAAACGTCAGAGCCAGGGTCGCTGGCTGAAGACAAATTTCACAGATGTGACTGAGCCAGAGTTTATTGTGACTGGCCTAACTTGTGGGGAACGATACGAATTCAGAGTTATAGCACGGAATGCCATTGGCACCATCAGCCCACCTTCTCAGTCATCTGGCTATGTTCTCGTCAAAGATGAAAGCTGTGAGTTCATATGATCCCTACAGAGTGCCCCAAAAGTCAGGATCCATAGGCAATTATTTATTTAAATACATATATTGCAATAAATGCTCAAAATGACAGCCTTAGACTTCATGCCACTTATGTACAGTATACACTGAATACAAGAGCACTGAACATTTCGTTATGTATCTGAAGTGATGTTAAATGCATGGATGATTTCCTCGCAAATTTCATATCAAGAAAAATGCCTATGCATCCAGACTTTTGGGACGCCCTGTATAATTCACTTGCATACTGTACCGCCCCTTGTATTTATAATTAATGATCATTATTTTTCTCTCCCTGTTCTTACAGCTGCTCCAAATATTGAATTTGGACAGGAGTACTTTGAAGGGGTTGCCATCAAAGCAGGGGAAAACATCAAGCTTAAAGTCACAATTTCAGGGAGACCCACACCCAAGATCAAATGGTTCAGGGATGATGTGGAACTAACTAAGAAGATGGTAGATATCACCACAATTGCTGGTTCAAGCACACTCTTTATTAGAGATGCTGACCGCTCACACCGTGGGGTCTACGCCGTAGAAGCCAAGAACCAGTGTGGAACCAAGAAAGAGCAAATTAAAGTTGAAGTCTTTGGTATGCATAATCTTACTTTTCCTATCACAACTTTTCACATTTGTGTATGTTTTAACCATGGCATCTAATTATTGTGGTACTTTTAGATACACCTGGGGAGCCTGTTGGACCAATTACCTTCACAAATATCTCAGAGGGCAAACTCACAATTTCATGGAATCCACCAGAAAATGACGGCTGCTCTGAAGTCACTCATTATATCATTGAGAAGCGAGAGACCTCCAAAATTTCCTGGGCACTAATAACAGATCATTGTGAGGAGTGTACCTACAATGCTACCAAACTGATCAAGACCAATGAGTACCAGTTCCGTGTGTCTGCTGTAAACAAGTTTGGGGTCAGTAGACCACTGGATTCTGTTCCTGTCGTTGCCCAAATGCAATATAGTAAGTGTATCTGCAAATTCTATTCTAATTTATCATATACTGTGGTTACAGAAAAAAAAAAACGTGCAGCAAGTTAATAAAATTGTATTATTTTCTTTCCTGCAGCCGTTCCAGACTCTCCTGGTACTCCTGACTCCACCAAGGCTGATGGAGAGAGTATTACAATCAACTGGACTGCACCAACAAATGATGGAGGAAATGCAGTTAAACATTACATTGTTGAAAGACGTGAGAAGAAGACTGGGCGCTGGGTGAAAGTCTTGACTCGAAAACCAATTATAGAGGCTGCCCACAGAGTAACTCACCTCACTGAGAATGTGGAATATGAATTCCGCGTGTATGCTGTTAATGATGCTGGAGTTGGAGCACCAAGTAATATTTCAATGCCTATTAAATGTGCAGAGCCAACTGAAGAACCTGATGGTCCTTCAATTATAAATGTTACTGATACCACTAACACATCTATCAGTCTGGAATGGACCCGATCTGGTTACGATGGTGGCATGGAGGTCCAAGGATACATCATTGAGATATGCAAGGGAGCTGAAAAAGAATGGCATAGAATCAATGAAGATCTTTGCACTGTCACAAAGTACACTGCCACTGGTTTGGAAACAGGTGCAGAGTACAAGTTCCGCATTGGTGCAGTTAACGCCGTTGGAAAGGGTGAACCTAAAGAGATCCCCGAGCCAGTACAAGCAGTAGATAGACTATCTGCACCAGAGATTCATATTGATGCAAGCTTCCAACAGACACACATTGTGAAAAGGGGTGGCAGTGTACACCTCCATGTAGCTTTCAAAGGAAAACCAGCACCTACAGCTTCATGGATAAGGGTGGATGGAGAACTTGGGGTAATGGCAGATGTAACTACCACAGAGACCTTCACTTATTTGACCCTGGGAAACTGTACACGAAATGACAGTGGAAAATACACTCTCACTCTTGAGAACAGCAGTGGTAGCAAATCTATCACTTTTACTGTAAAAGTGCTGGACACACCTGGAGCACCAGGTCCTTTATTGTTCAAGGATGTTACAAGAGGGGCACTTTCACTTTTGTGGGACCCTCCAGTCAATGATGGCGGTGCACGTGTTCATCACTATGTTGTGGAGAAGCGTGAGGCTAGCCGGCGGACATGGACGGAAGCAGCACCTGCATGCACTCAGACATATTTGAGAATTTCTGAACTCCTGGAAGGAGTACCCTACTTCTTTAAGGTGATGGCAGAAAATCAGTATGGCCTAGGTGAGGCTTATGAAGTGCCCGATCCAATTATTGCCACTGCCGAACCGGCTCCACCCAAAAGACTGGACATTATTGATACCACTGACACAACAGTTAGTCTTGCCTGGATGAAGCCTGACCATGATGGTGGCAGTCGTATCACAGCTTACTGTGTTGAGGCTAAAGAAAAGGGAACAGATAAGTGGGTTGTTGGAGGTTCTACCAAAAACCTAAGCCTTGTCATTGAGCGCTTAACTGAAGGTACAGAATATGAATTCCGCGTCAAAGCTAAGAACGATGCAGGTTATAGTGTCCCTAGAGAGGCTCTCTCTTCTGTTGTTGTTAAAGAGCCCCGTATTGAGCCAACTGCAGATCTCAGTGGCATTACCAACCAGCTTATCACTTGCAAGTCTGGCAGTTCATTTGAAATTGATGTTCCAATAAGTGGCAGACCAGCACCAAAAATTATTTGGAAGCTTGAGGAAATGAGACTAAAGCAAACTGACAGGGTCTCAATCAAGACAACCAAAACCAGGACAACTCTGACAGTTAAAGAAAGTATGAGAGGTGATGGAGGAAGGTACTTCCTTACCCTTGAGAATGTGGCTGGGGCTAAGACTTTCATCGTCACTGTCAATGTCATTGGCAGACCCAGTCCTCCGGAGGGGGATATTAAAATTTCTTCAATTACAGCTGAGTCTTGTGAACTGTCATGGAATGAGCCTGAGGATGACGGTGGAACTGACATAACAAACTACATTGTTGAGAAGCGGGAGTCTGGCTCAACTGCCTGGCAGCTTATCAACTCCAGCGTGAAACGAAGATCATTCCATGTTTCACATCTAACAAAGTACATGCAGTACACATTCCGTGTCTCTGCAGAAAACAGATTTGGCGTGAGCAAACCAATGGAGTCCGAAACCATTGTTGCAGAGCATCCATTCGGTGAGTAATTGAATATGACAATGATAGAACTTCATTATTACTTAATTTCATGTTATTTCTGAAGAATAATTGCATTATTTTATAATTTCACCATTTTTTTCCTTACAGTTCCACCAGGGCCTCCAACTAGACCAGAAGTGTTTGCTGTTACTGCGAACAGCATGAGCTTTCGTTGGGAGGAACCATACCATGATGGTGGTAGTAAGGTCACTGGGTACTGGATTGAGAGAAAGGAACGCAACACTATTCTTTGGGTCAGAGAAAACACCATCCCCTGTTTTGAGAGCTACTACAAAGTGGACAGCCTGATTGAAGGTCTTGAGTATCAGTTCAGAGTATATGCCATGAATAGTGCTGGCCTCAGCAAAGCAAGTGAAGCCTCAAAGAGAGCTGTGGCTCAAAATCCAGTTGGTAAGTTCAATCAAATTTATCCAAAATTGTTTTATTTATCCCAAACTATTTTTGTCCAGAGATGCACACAAATTATTTTTCAAACATACTAAAAAAATCTTTTTCAAATATTTAAACTTCAAGATCCCCCAGGCAAGCCAGAAGTAACTGATGTGTCAAGATCAACAGTGTCAATCAAATGGTCTGTGCCTGTGAATGATGGTGGAAGTCCAATTACAGGTTACATTGTTGAGCGTAAGCCATATACTGTCTCTGGAGAGGGTAAATGGCTAAAGTGTAATTACACTAATGTTACTGATACAAACTTCACCATTACTGCCCTGGGAGAAGGGGAAGTATACGAGTTCCGTGTGATTGCAAAGAATGCTAACGGAGTGCTCAGCATGCCATCCGTATCAACAGGAGCAGTGACTTGCAAAGCTGAATATAGTAAGACTCTAATTTCATTTGCAAACATTGAGTGGAATAACTGTATTCCAAAATCTAAAACATTCTTACTTCTTTTTTATAGCACCTCCAAAAGCAGAACTGGATAGCAAACTTCTTGTGGACACTGTTACTGTCAGAGCAGGTTCAGACCTGGTTCTTGATGCTGCTGTTGGTGGTAAACCTGATCCAAATGTCTGCTGGGCCAAGGGACAGAAGGAGCTACACCTTTGTGAGAAATATTCTTTACAATATTCTAGGACCCGTGCTCTGGCAATTATCAAGTTCTGTGACAGAGATGATACTGGAAAGTATGTTCTGACAGTAAAGAATGCCAGTGGAACCAAAACAGCTGAAGTCAATGTGAAGGTGCTTGGTAAGTTAAATAACTATGTATATTAAAATTAAAATTCTATTTAAAATAAGCTTAAATTAGGACATTCAGCTTGGCTCTAAATGTTCCATTATTCTATTTTGCCTGTGCTCTTGTTTCAAGATACACCGGGCCCATGCCAGGAGATAAAAGTAAGCAAAGTAACTGAGGAGAAATGCACTGTGTCCTGGAAAGAACCACTAGAGGATGGTGGTGATGCCATCACACACTATATTGTGGAGAAAAGGAACACTAACAGACTCAACTGGGTCATAGCGGAGGCTGAATGCAAGGCCCGTGTATGTGACATTTCTAGACTTTTCAAGAATAATGAATATATTTTCCGTATCAGAGGCGTGAACAAGTATGGAGCTGGTGTGGTGATGCAGTCTTCACCCATCATTGCAAGAAACTCATTCAGTAAGTAAAAAATTTGAGGTATCTTGCATTTCCATATTATTTTATTAGAAGGCATATGATGATTTATTCTTCTGTCCACCTGCAGCTGTTCCATCACCTCCAGGAGCACCAGAGATTATTGCAGTTGGAAAAGACTTTGCAACAATTGAGTGGCTAAAACCTGAAAATGATGGTGGCAGTGAAGTCATAAGCTACCTGATTGAAAAGAAAGACAGAAAAAGCATCAGATGGATCAAGGTTAATAAAGACTCTATACTCAAGGACACACTCTTCAAGGTTACTGGTCTAGAAGAGGGCAACATTTATCAGTTCCGTGTTACAGCCATTAATGCTGCTGGCGATAGTGAGACTAGTGAAGTGTCCATGTATGCAGTGTGCCGAGTGCCAACAGGTAGGTTATTCACAGACTATATTGATCCAAATGAATACAGTAAGTGAATATGTAATGTTTAACACTGTGCATAAATATCTCACATTTTGTTTTCAGGCAAACCAAATGCTCCTTCCATTCCACGTGTAACCGACACACACAAGGACAGCATTAGTCTGGCCTGGACAAGACCAGTAGAGGATGGAGGTGCCGATGTTATTGGTTACATTCTTGAAATGCAAGAATTAGGCACAGAAGACTGGATCAAGGTCCATGAGAAGAATCTTAGAGCCACAGAACATACTGTGATAGGTTTGACAGCTGGAAGAAAGTACTGCTTCAGAGTTGCTGCTGTCAATGTTAATGGAACAGGTGATTTTAGTAACCCATGTAGTGAAGTAGAGCCTGTTGAAAGAATTGGTAAGTATTAATAGTTGGAACATAATTAAAATTATTTACCTGTGAAAGATATGAGATTTGTTAGGATATAAAAAAAAAAAATAAAAAAAAAAACGTATTACTTTTCTCAGAAATACCTGATCTTGAGCTTCCTGATGATCTAAAGAAGATGATATGCCTGAGAGCTGGAAGCTCACTAAGGCTGCATGTAACTATTACTGGAAGACCAATTCCAGCTATCACTTGGAGCAAGCCTGATGTGGATCTCCAAAACCGTGGATTCATTGAAGTGACAGATACTGCCACAACTCTTATCATTGACAAGGTGCACCGCTATGACGCTGGAATATACACACTTGAAGCCTCTAATTCAGCTGGCAAGAAGGATGCTAGCATTCTTGTCAAGATCTATGGTATGTTTATTTATTTATATACTGTATACAGTATAATTGGTATATCTGACTGCAAAGGTGAGAGCATATACAGTACGTAATACTTCAGTGAAATCTTAGGCAGAGTGAATGGGGGCATTCTCTCAGAATACCTTGTATTTATTTGCAATGAATCCTCCCCTTAAGAGCAAGTGGACTATAAAACAGCAACCATTTTTATTTCATCATTTGTCTAGATAGACAAATGGACAGATAGATCATACATACAATGGATGGATTGGCCCTGTTTAATTGTTTGTTTAATTTTATCCTTTTCGATTTTAGATACTCCCGGTCCACCAGGTCCCATTAAAATAAAGGAGCTCACAACAGAGTCTGCTCACATTTCATGGGATGCCCCCAAGGTTGATGGCGGAGCACCTGTTAACAATTACATCATTGAGAGAAGAGAGACATCAATGAGGGCCTACAAAACGGTTACTTCTAAATGCAGCAAGACGTCATATAAAATTACAGGACTGTTGGAGGGAATGCTCTACTACTTCAGAGTTTTGCCAGAAAACCTCTATGGCATAGGTGAACCTGTTGAGACACCAGATGCTGTGTTAGTGTGCGAAGTGCCACTGCCTCCAGCTAAACTTGACATTGTAGATGTCACAAAGTCAACAGTTACTCTTGGATGGGAGAAACCTAAATACGATGGAGGCAGCAGAATCATTGGCTATATTTTAGAAGCTTGCAAGGCTGGTACAGAAAAATGGATGAAGGTTGCTGCTTTAAAATTAACAGACTTTGAATACACTGTTGAAAAACTGAATGAAAATGAGCAGTACTTATTCAGAGTACGTGCTCTCAACAGCAGAGGTACTGGTGAACCCAAAGAAATTGTTACCCCTGTAACTGTACAAGAACAAAGAGGTATGGACCATTCATTAATTTATACAGTGAACCCCCGCCTACCGCGAGGGTTACGTTCGGGCGGACAATCCCCCCCCGCGATAGGTGAAATCCGCAAAGTAGCGTCGTCATATTTCTTTTATTATTTATAATATATATTAAGGCTTCATAAACCATTTCCACTCTCTTATTAACCTTTTTCACACTCTTATAAACACATCCTATGCTCTAAAACACTTTCTACACTCTAAAACATACGTCATTTTAACAACATATAAAAACCTACATGCATACCTACTGCCGGTGACTTTTCCGCCTAATTTTATCATTTATATATATATTAAGGCTTTATAAACCATTTCCACTCTCTTATTAACCTTTTCCATACCCTTATAAACACGCCCTACGCTCTTAAACACTTTCTACATTCTTAAACACACGTCATTTTAACAACATATAAAATTCTACATGCGTATTTACTGCTGGTGAGGTCACTTCCTGTTTACAGCCTGTCTACTAGCTCAAGCAGAAGTGGTGTACACCGCCACTGTGTATTTATCCGCTGATGAAATACAGTGCATACTGTTTTATTTAGATTTAAATGTTCTTTTAATGTTTGAATTAACTTTTTTTTATTATTATATTTTAAATTTTATATTCCAGAGACCCGCAAAAGCCAAAAATTTTTGAAAATCCACGATGCACTGAACCCGCGATAGGTGAACTGTGATATTGCGGGGGTTCACTGTAATTAAAATAAATAAAATGATTAGTGCCAAAATTTGTTTGACACACATCTTTCTCTTTCAGTTATGCCAAGGGTCGATCTATCAAGTATTCCACAAAAGATGATCAGTGTTTTGGCAGGCAAACCCCTTGAACTTGATTTGCCAGTCATTGCAAGGCCACCTCCAGTTTACGCCTGGTACTTTAACGACAACAGGTTGAAGATACAGGACCGTGTGAAGATTCAGTCTACTGCAAAATTCTCCAAGTTAACAGTTCTTGACACCACAATTGATGACACTGGAGAATATACCCTTGAAGTAAAGAATATTACTGGAATTACTAGAGAGAATATTAAAGTAATCATTCTTGGTAAGTAAGCTGCCTGACAAACCTTTCAATCTGCCAACTTGCTGGCTGACATGCTAATAATTGTTTTTATATATTGTGTTATTTTTCTTTTCAGACAAACCTGATCAGCCTAAAGAACCCATTCGTTTTGATGAGATAGATGCAACCTCAGTTACAATAAGCTGGGACCCACCAGAAAGGGATGGAGGTGCTCCTGTAACTAACTATGTTGTTGAACAACGTGATGCCCATCGTCCAGGATGGGTACCTATTTCTGAATCAGTCAGCAGGCCAACCTTTAAATTTGACAGGCTGACAGAAGGAGACGAATATGTCTTCCGTGTTTCAGCAGTCAATCGCTATGGTGCCGGAGACTTCTTGCAGTCAGAAATTGTGGCATGCAAGAGTTCTAAATGTAAGAACACCAGCATATATCACATTATATTGATAATATGTTCATATAATTTATAGTTCATGTTATATACAGTGCAATCAAGCTAACGCAAACATTTCTCTGGTGACAGACATTCCTGGACCACCAGGTCGACCAATAGTATTTGATGTGTCTCGGGATGGAATGACCGTTGCTTGGGAACCTCCAGATGAGGACGGTGGCTTGGAGATAACTGGCTACATTATTGAGCGCAAGGAGGTCAGAGCTGACAGATGGGTCCGTGCCAATAAGAACCCTGTTACGATGACAAGATACAGATCCACTGGTCTTATTGAGGGCCTGGAATATGAGCACAGAGTCACAGCCATCAATGCTAGAGGTGTTGGCAAACCCAGTCTTCTCTCCAAACCAGCTGTAGCAACTGATCCAGTTGGTAAGTGTATTTTCACAGATGTATATATA
>JAQLOM010000034.1:23739088-23749796 GCA_030068315.1 Chrysichthys thysi
GATGTAAAGGCACCTTTAAACCCTGATGTATGCGTACTGGCATGAAGATGCTTTTCAGTGGAGACTACTGTCACGATGGCTAAGTTAAGTTCCTCTGGATAAGGACATCTGCTAATTACTAAGGTAAACGTAAGAACATACAGCCACACCGTCCCTTTGGAGAGAAGACGGAAATCGCCGGCATTATGTTCTGAACATGTTATCTTAACATAGTATTTTTAATATAATTTTGTGACACATAGTTACGATTCTGGAACTGGAAGAAAGCCATGGAAGATGGCAGCAAAGCAACAGACAGCAACGTTTTCTCGATTTTACACAAATTCGCTACGGCGAAGGACGGAGACAAAACTGGCCATGATTGGCTGATTCATTCTCATGGTGGAAATTTCTGCAGTTCTCGACTCTCCCAGCTTCTGGTTAGTTCCTGTTCAGCATCTCTTGTGACTTTTGTTTAAGTGAATAAAAACAATACGCTTGTTCATTTTATTTTCCTGTGGCCAGAGGCGGGTGACTTTTCCGTGGCCCACCCTGTAATTTAAACAAGTTTCTAATTACAGGGGGTCCTCAGGTTACGACACAGCTCCGTTCCTACAACAGTGATGTAACCCAAATTTTGGTGTAAGTGGAAACACAGACTAGTCTAAGTCACTTCCTGATCCTAAGTTACAGGACATGAATATCCTGGACTTGTCAGGCTAGTGGGGTTTCGGTGGACACATGTGCAGGCAGGAGACAGCTCTAATGTCCCAAAACGGGTTTATTATAATCCAAGTCTAAGGCACATAAACAGGAGGCAAAATCAGGGTCAAAAACATAACCAGGTCAGGCGAGCGGCAAACAGACGAACAAAGGAGATCCAGAAATCGGAGACAACAAACAAGGCACAAAGGTCAGAACCGACAAACACAAACACGAGACTCAAGACTTGGCGAGAGACAAAAAAGTAAGCTAATGCTCACAACGAGCGTAGGAACAGGTGAGTCTATTTATAGTCTTAGAATTTGCTATCAATACGGAACACCTGTGCGAATCCTCAAGGAATAAACAAAGACGGAGCGCGCATGATGCACGACGCAGAGAGGAAAACCCGGAAGAGCGCGTCTTCCTTGCATTGTGCGGAGCGGATCCATGACAGCACTGTACACTGAACTGTAGGAACAGAAACACCGATATCTGATATCCGTGGCTGTTTCTCCCTTTTCTGATCTCTTTACAATGTCGAATTTCACTTCCATCATCATGGCTTTCCTCTTCGTCGAAGCACGACCATCTGAAGGCTCGGACTTTCGTTTAGGAGCCGTGATAAGGGCTGAAAAGTCGCCAAACAAAGTGACACAAACAGAACACTTGCGCTTTTTTTTTACAGTCAACTTCGCCAACTTCCTCACTCATACGCCACGTTACTCCGGATTCTTCCACCACCGAGTGCAAACAAACTAGTTCCCCCACGTAGTCCGTAAGTACGACGCTAATGGCATAAACCCAAACACTCAGGTCTCAATTTTTTCCGTTGTAAACTCGAAACATCATATGTTGAGACCTGTGTAACCCGAGGACCTCCTGTACTAGATTGGCTCATGCTGTGAAGAAGATCATGTGGGGTTAACGTAAGCAGGTTACATTGTGAAATCTCGTGAGGACGTCAGCACTGGCAGGAAGAAACAAGTGTAGCAGTAATTAACATTGTGATAGATAAGTGTATCAGCAGCGTGGGCGGTGAGGAACACCAGCCACTTGTGTTCGCGCCGCCGCTCAGGTGAAAGCGTGGGGTCTGATCCTGTATACGGCTTTAAAAAAACAGAATCAAATCATGTTGTGCGTCCAAAAACAAACTGTGTGAATGTGACTCAATTCAATCACATGGCACACATGACTTTTCAGTTTGAGTTATGTCAATTTAATGAGCTTTTTTTCCTCAGCGTACAGTTTTTAATCATCTTTAATCATCTCCTTATTAGATTATCTCCACCACTGAACCCAATCCTGTTTCCTCTTATACTTCTTCTGTGGCTTTTCCTGTTTCTTTTCGGGCTTCCAGAGAGGTTATGTCCCACATGCTGGCGAGATGAGACAGCGCCCACTATAGGGAGCAAGGAGTATATCGGGTTCTGATACAGCTAATCCCTCGTCTTTATATTGAGGGGTTACGTTCAAAGCAGGGCAGTGGTAGCTCAGGGGGTTAAGACGGTGGGCTACTGATCGGAAGGTTGGGAGTTCAAGTCCAGGTACCACCAAGCTCCCACTGCTGGGTCCTTGAGCAAGGCCCTTAACCTGCAATTGCTCAGTTGTATAAATAAAAAAAATAAATGTAAGTCGCTCTGGATAAGAGCGTATGACAATAATGTAATGTAATGTAAAGGTCAACTCTGTTTTATAAAAGGAATCAGAAACACAGACCAAGCCTGAAAACAAAATGGCTGCCAAGCACACTACAGAAACTAGCAACTAGCAAAACTTTTGGCACTCTATAATAACTGGTATCACACAGTTCCCTCATCCTCGAACTTTTCATTATCCAGTAATCCCTCGTCTTTCGCAGGGTTATGTTCCAAAACGTCCAACGAAAAACTAAAATCTGTGATACACGGACGCCACCCCTAAATACTTTAAAAAAAAAAAAAATTGTTTAAGCCCTAAATTATCCTCCCACACTCTTTAAACACATTCTAGACACAATTAAACACATGAAGAAAACATATACAGTGAACCCCTGCCTATCACGGGGGTTACGGTCCGCCGACCCTCTGCGCAAGGTGAAACCGCGATACTGCCGAGCCACATAAATTTTATTATTTATATATATATATTTTCAGGCTTTATAAACCATTGCCACTCTCTTATTAACCTTCCCCACACTCTTCTAAACACTTCCAATGCTCTTAAACACATGTCCTCCTCCTGTGGGAGGAAACCGGAGAACCCAGAGGAAACCCACATGGACACGGGGAGAACATGCAAACTCCACACAGAAAGAAAGGCGCCCAGGTCGACCCCGAGGATCGAACCCAGGACCTTCTTGCTGTGAGGCAAGAGTGCTAACCACCACACCACCCTTAATGTGTAATTCTTAAAAAATGAAAACATTAAGGTTAAAAACAAAGATTTCACGACACCAACGATATCTCACGAAAAGTATACCATAACTCGATTCATCCTGATACTGATCCTGCATCGTCGTATCACCCAGCCCTTGGTTTCGGCTAAAGATTTATTAGATTCCGTTCAGGTGTGAAATTTAGTTATCACTCCCACCATGTGATGCTTGATTAAAGAAACCACCTTAAGCACTTTGTGCCTCTTTTATTCAATTCCTCACGAGGCTCAGCTATCTCAGGCCTCTCTCTCTCTCTCTCTCTCTCTCATGCCCTTGCTGTGTAACCAGCCATTGGAATCCAATATTTCTAATTTTGGAGTCGGACCTTTGCTGACAAGCATGTCAGAGATAAAGCGTTCTCTGTAGGCTAATTAATCCCGTTCACCACGGCCGACATCGATAACGCGATGATTCCTGCCATAATTCCGCATATATATTATTGTTTAGTCTGAACTAACCACCGTTCTTTCTCTGGCTTGTGGTCAAGTGTGGAGATTTATGTGAACACACACACACACACACGAATACACACACTGCTCAAGGCAGTCTTATTCATTTCCCTCTGTATCTGTCAGTGGTACGATTCATCAATACACCACATTAACATCCAGCTGTTTGTATATTTGTAACTGTCGTTCATGGGTTGTGCAGGAGGAAATGCGCTACGAAGTCACAACAGGCTTGAGTTTTGCTTTTTCTTTTCAGATTCTATCGTGTGCACTTTAAATGTCAACCCGTCATAACCTTTAAACGCTCCTATTATGTAAGGAGTAAAACACTCAACATAGCGTAGTTGTAAGGAAACAGTCAACAACGCGATTGGGAAAGGAATGGGAATTCACCGACGATGACAAGGTTATAGTTTTCGTACTTTTTGTCCTCTTAGAGTTACATTTACGTTATTTCCTTCTCTTGTACGCAGATGGTCACGTGCAGAGTGTAAACTCCTCTATCCTGAAGGTGTCAAAAAATCTTTTCAGCTTGTTTCCTTGCTTCATTTTTTTTTTTAATCTTACCTATAATTTCAGAATGTAAAATACAGCACAATCTGTCCCGACTCTTAATAATCTTTCCAAGAGCCAGAGATTCTCCGATAATAATTACATGGCCCCTCCCCCACTCCATGTAAACCCAATCCCATTCGAATAGGGCTTTACTTGTCCTTCATTTGTAGGTCGCCATTTCTTTTGCCCCATTGAATACCCTGAACGTCCTGAATCGAAACGAATCCTCATGATAGGTCTTGTGCTGTGATAAACACAGCAGGAGTTTGGATGTGCTCCCCGTGTCCGTGTGGGTTTCCTCTGGGTTCTCCGGTTTCCTCCCACAGTCCAAAGACATGCACAGAGGGGATTAGACTAATCAGCGACTCTAAATTACTCGTAGGTGTGAATGTGAGTGTGAATGGTTGTTTGTCTCTGGGTGTCGCCCTGCGCTGGATCGGTGACCTGCCCAGGGTGTAACCCCGCCTCTCTCTCACCGGAAGTCAGCTGGGATTGGCTCCAGCTTCCCGCCGCGACCCTGAACTGGATTGCGCGGCAGAAGACGAATCAAGATGAAATAAACACAGTGCATTGGTGAGGTTGAAATAATTTCCAAACGTTAGCATTGTGCATACAAGCGTCACCATAGCAACTGCATCATGTACACTATAGTATATGCAGCATTATACCATACAAGTGAATATATTTATATACAATTTAATCAACATGGCTTACATGAACCAGGCACAAACATAATGCTTTATGGAATCTTGCTGGGAACTGTGTGTCCATCCTCTGTGGTTTATTTGCGACAGGAAACAGGAAGTGGGTCTTACCGTTTTTACATATGGGGCAGCACTGCTCCGGCTCATACACCGGGTTAACACACTCAGGAACGGCACAGTCGGCCACCACACAGTGCACCTCGCTGTTCGGCTCACAGCGACACCACTCACATGGAGACGGCTGCAGGGAAACACACATACACGCACTGCTGTTAATGAGCGTCACAGGACATTATACTCCATACACACTCGTGTCTTAGCTGTGATAGGAAAATAATCCACAACAGTGTGGTGTGATGAAGCAAAGTCACTCCTACCATTCCGATTTTGATTATTTTCAAATAAACGCACAATAAATCACAGAGTTTTATTCCTCTGATACCACAGCAGTTTTTCAAGGATTACAAATTTTTACTCAGGAGAGAAGTTTTATCCATTTATAGTTACGTTTAATACAGATAGTCCTCAAGTTACGATGGAGATGCATTCCGCCACACCCATCGTAAGTCGAAAATATCGTATGTCAAACCACTGTGTTGAACCACTTAGCCTAGCTTTGGTATCTCAGCCTAGCTTAGCCTAGCGTAGCCTAGCCTACCCAGGAGTCTTTTCCTGTAGAAGACATGCTTTTGAATTCAAATTAGCATTTGAAGCACATGAAACAATACACTGATACACAAGGTAACTCCGTGAGTTGCGGGAGAGAGTGAGGCAATATGCGAGGCGAGTGATCCAGGTGTCGTCCGCGTACTTCCGGGTGTCGTCTAAACGTCCATGTGTGCCGCATGCTGTAACGCTGACCTGCCAGCAATGCCTGCCTGCGAATTTTAAATATTTTCAAAATATTTTACAATTTTTAGTGCATCGCAATCGCCATCATAACTTCAAAAAAACGTAAGTCGGGCCATCGTATCTCGGGGAGCACCTATACTGTGGAACATCCATGAAGCAAGTTGTCACTTACAGTATATTATAGCAGCTATAAACAGTCCTTTTTTTTTTTAAACATCCTCTCTTTTTGTACATTAATATGGAAAAACCCCAACGAGACACCTGGCTGTGGGAGAAACGCAAGCCAATTTGGAGATGAAAAAAGAGGGACATTTGATCAGAAGCATTAAACAAGAATTGGGTATAGACTTAACAATCTGGAATGTTCTGAAAAAGAAAGAAACCACTGGGTTACTAAAAACCAGACATGGAACAAGTTAGCCAAGGAAAACAACAACCACTGATGCAAGAAAAAACTGCCAAAACAACAGCAAGCAACAACACCAACAACTTCCCTCCACAGGGCAGGGCAGGGGTGACGGTATCGGTATCACAACCCACCATTTGAAAAAACCCAAAGGTTCTGGAGCCAAGAGTAACCTACCTCAACAACAGTAATGGAAAGGAGAAAGTGTGGAGAAAGAAAGGTTCTTGATTCTATTCTTGAGTAAAACTGACGAGTTCATGAGTGAAGCACGGTGCTGGTAGTGCCATGGCTTGGGATTGCATGAGTGCTCCTGGAACCAACACACTCCTCGACAACTAAAAACAACAAGACGACAACTAAAAACACCCCAAGATGCATGGAACAGTTTGCGGGGGGTTGCCAGTGAAAGAGGTTTTTTATTTCCAAGCAAGAGATATACAGGGTGTGCTAACGTCTCTTTACAATTTAACAATTTTATTCCAAAAGCAAAGGAAAAAAAAATAAAAGTGGCAATTATTACACAATGAGGAGTAGATATTGAGTTTTTGGGTTTTTTTTTTGCCTCATTTAATACCCCTCTATCTGGGCACCATTATTTGCACGAAGCACATCAAGATCGAAGTTTTCCTCAGTTCATTTTGGTCGTCCACTTCTCCCTTTATCCAACACTATCTCCGTCTCCGTAAATGTCTTGTGCCATGCACAAAATGACGGACGTGATGGTGGATGTATGCCACACTCAATCCTGCGGTCCCGCTGATTTTGTTTCAATACACCACTGTACACACTGCGCCTTTACTTGAGGAGATGCCATTTTTCAGGCTTTCATTTAACAGAACCCATTCCATCACCAGAGTGCCTCTGATAACCACTGGGTACACAGAACAAATCTGACAAACACATCCCATTAATTGCCTTTGGAACAGATGTTTAAAATTGTACAACCAAACATTAAGAGTCATTACCTTTCATCCACCTTGAAACTCATCTGTTCCAATACTTATGCTCACCCAACCTTTGGGTGGTTCGCCCCCAAACGTGCCATTTTTCTAAATTGTTTAACGCATCTGGATGTAAATATCAGGACACGAATGCCGGAATTCCGATCCGAACCTGAACGTCTTCAACGGATAACAAAAACTAAAGAACTGGCCTTGCTGTTCCACGACTTTCACCGCGGACCGTACACGACGATACCCCTGACAATCAGATCTTCGTATCTTGTCAACATTATTCCACTCCACCATGTAGGTGTTTCATAAACGTGACATTTAGATTCCATCTGAAATATCAGCACCATCTAATCTGCAAAGAAAGCACAGAAAAAACCCAAAAAACCCAAAACACAACACCCTGCTTGTGTTTGTTCGAGATCCTATTAAAAATCTTCGACAAACATAATCCCCATAGGCGTTCGGAGCATGTTTACTTATTGCTGTAATAAAACATTTTCCCTGCGAGTTAATCGAGGTAAACAAGTCTCAATTGCGTCTGGCCGCAACTCTGTGAATGCGAAAACGCTTTTGTTTGCCGATCGTGCTGTTTATCCATGTAGCGCGTGCAAGACTCCGCTGGAAGTAAACACACCACACCGGGGCTTGAGTAAAGCTCAGCAACGCACACGCCTGATGAATCTGAATGATTAAAAGATTTACTCAAAACTCCGAATCGTCTTCCCATGAATGAGCCGAACCATTTTCTTATAATTAACACCATCATGGATTCCCGTTTCTCCAGTGAAGACTCATTCCCAGGGACTCGCATGGTGGACGCTCCGCGTAAATGGGTTAAAAAAAGAAAATAAAAACCTCAACATAATATGGAAAAGTTTTCCTAAAACGAAGGAGATGTTTGTCTGACATTTAGGGAATGAGTCAAAGGTAAAGCTCTTACTATTTGGTAGGGGTCACATAAATCGGTTAGGTTACTTCCGACAGGCTTATGACACAACTCGTGAGGTTTTACATAGTCTTGCAGGCTTTTCCACGTTCACCGAGCTTTGTGTTGACACCGCTGCTGTCTAGTGACCTTTTCGGTTTCAGGTGTGTATCTGCGTGTCACAGAATGCCAATTACTCTGATCAGGATGTGGCGGTGTGGTTATGTTGAGCGATACTGACGGCATGGATGTGGCGAGCGTCTAAAAAGGTCACGATGCCGGACCTGGGGAATTGTGGGAGCTCGGCCTGCTGGTCCACCGCCGGTCAAGGCTTTCATTCTTCACACACTGTGTAACTGGCACCAAGCAAAGCTCGGGCACTAATAAACCTCTGCTTGGCGTCGATAAGGGCAGTCGGTCCGGCGGGATCCGGGGCATGTGAACTTTCCCTTTAACTGTGAGAGACTCATTTCAGAGGCTAAAGCATGCTAGAGCACTGTGGCAGAATTGAATACGATAGAGTTTATGCCCATATAATGTTTCATATTTAATACTTTACAGCCTTGAGTCGCAGTTTCTAAAGGAAGACTTAAACATTCCGCTTAGTGAAAGGTCAGCAGAATAAAACAGCCAACAAAGGCCAATGCTATAAAGGAAATAAAGTACCGCGAGTACACTAATTCATATGATCAATCAAGTATTGGTTTTTCTCCCCCCTTCACATGGTCTCTGCTTTCAGCCTGCGCCAAGAATGGTAGCTGTTCCTGGAAGATCTTTCTAGAAAACCGCTCTGGTCACATAAGCTCCTCGGTCCCTAGACAGACATTCTCATGTTTGGTTTTGACCTCCGTGGAAAGATTTATGCTAGTCCCATGTAACGCTCATATTTAGACTTTATTGAAGTTCTGAGCCTGATTTGAACGCTGTATAGGCTTATATACTGGGGTGAATCAAAATGTAAAGGCAAAACACATGTAACAGCTTTAACAGAAGTAACCTTGGAGGAACTGAACACATCACTGTTCCACATAGTCCCCGTGCAAGACGACGCATTTGTCGTATCGCTCATCGAGCTCCTGGATTCCTGCAGAGAAGAAGGTTTCTTCTGCTCCCGAAGCCAGGTGAGCCTCACTTCCTTTACTTCATCATCAGAGGTGAAATTGCGACCGCACAGCGCCTCCTTCAGGGGACCGAAGACAAGATAATGGGTTGGCACCAGATCCGGGCTGTAAGGAGGACGTGAGAGACGTCGGACCCCGAGCCGGTGCTCTGTCTCTACTGTCCCTGCTGCTGGATGAGGACGTACATTGTCATGGTGCAGTGAGACTGTTTTGCACAGCGTTCCTCTTCTTTTGCTGCAAATTGCAGGTTTAAGTTCATTTCGCATCAATGTACAGGAGTTTACACTGTTCAGTGTTTGTCCATGCGCTTGGAAATCCACCAGAACAGGAACCTTCATGATCCAAAAGAACGTTAAGATGATTTTCTTGGCAGAGCGCTGACTTTTGAATTTCTTTGAATCTCTCTTTGTTGGAGAAGACCGATGTTTCCATTCTATGCTTTGTGTTTTGCTCTCTGGGATATCGTGTAGTTTTTAAAATTGCTCTTACTTTTTGATCCTCCCTCATATATAGCAATGCTAAATTTAATACCAAGACATTCCTAAACACCTGTACAGCTGCAGGTCATGTGCCAGTTCAGTAGCAGTGTGGTGGTTGGTGCCAAATGAGCTGGTTTAAGTTCCTGGAGTTTTCTCAACCAATAATCTCTAAAAATTTACCCAGTATGGTGTGGAAAACAAACAAGAACACATCAAGAGAGCGGTTCTACATCCAAAGTTGATCTGATGAGGGTCCGCGAGGAATGGCCAGACTTGTTTGAGGCTGTGGTGACTCAGGTAACCGTTCTATATAATCATGGTCATTAAAAAAGCATCTCACAACATGTTAAACCTTGAGGCAGATGGGCTACAACAGTTGAAGATCACATCTACTTCTACTCATGTCATGGAAAAAGAGGAATCTGAGGCTACAGTGGGCACAGACTCACCCAAATTAGACCAGCAGATGATTTTACAATCTTCAATCCTCTATCTGTCCAGTTTGGGTAATCCTGTGCCCACTGTAGCATCAGATTTCTCTTCCTGTTCATAATAATCTCTAAATTTATATAAACTTGGTTAACACTTGATGCTAAGCATAAGTACAAAGCCATATTAGCAGTGGCGGAACAACTGTACACAAGGCCCCTGGGCAAAACACCGATGGCCCCTCGTGACTCTAATTATGTATGAATGTGGGGGGGATGAGGTGGTGGCTTTGTTGTTTCAAAACTGTAATTACAAACGGACGAATTGGGTGGGCGGCGTTATGCCGAAACTATAATTATGAACAAACCGCCGGCTCGGGGGGGGGGGGGGGGTGTTGGTGCGCGCGATCAGTGTTTTGTGTTTTTGGAAGGGGCCTTTTATGGCTGGGAGGAGTGCCCTCTACGATCCAGGGGATACCCTGGGCCACGCCCGCCCCACCCGTAGCTCCGCCCCTGCATATTAGTCTTACTACGACATTTCTTTAAAATTTAAAACTATGTCTGAGAGAAATGTTGATCTTTCTGATAAGTTTGTCACATTTGAGCTGTAACAGTGCCCTTGCATTGTCTATATAATACATTTAAAGCGAGCTATGTATGACCTACAACCCCAATTCCAAAAAAGTTGGGACAAAGTACAAATTGTAAATAAAAATGGAATGCAATGATTTACAAATCT
>JAQLOM010000034.1:23889901-23902004 GCA_030068315.1 Chrysichthys thysi
TGTGTGTTGCCCTGCGGTGGATTGGTGACCTGCCCAGGGCGTATCCCACCTCTCACCCGATGTCAGCTGGGATTGGCACTAGCTTCTCCCCGCGACCCTGAACAGGATTAAGCGGAAGACGACGAATAAAGACGAATTATCCCCCAAAACCTCGGTCTGTGCTTTGGTCTCATCAGAACGTATTTTGCCACAGTGAGTTAGTCAGGCTCGGATTTTTTTCCATGAGATAGGGCTTTTATCTACCCTACCCCATTGCCCAGATGTGAAGAATATGAGAGATTGCTGTCACATGTAGGAGGGGCCAGTAATTGGCAAATATTCCTGCAGCTCCTTTAATGTTCCTGTAAGTCTTTTGGTCCAAATGGTCTCTTTCCATCCTTGTAGCCAGAAATGTCAATCAGATGACATTTATTTTTGCCTCACGGACTGTTTTGTTCAAACACTAGACAAGATCATTCGAGCTCCAGTTGTTCATAATATCTTTAATTGAGAAAAGTGACAGTATTCATCATCATCATCATCATCATCATCATAAACATTACTATCATCCTTTATGCTGACTTGTCCACAGCCCCTTCCTCAGTCTCCATTCAGACTCCTAACATATGAGAGATTTTGTGGATAAAGTGTTCAGTCTCCCGAGAGTAATTCCCTCATTCCTCACTGGACAAAGAGGAAAGCTTTGACCTTGGGAGAGTTGCCTGGTGGATATGCACACTCGCAAAGACACACTGCAGTGCTCCACATAACAATTCTATTCGTTTGCAGCCCAAGCACATCATTTTTCCCCCCAACAGCCCTCCGAGGAGATGGACCGTGGTGATTATCAATCCTCTGCAAACAGTGGAGGGCCGCAAAGGCGCCATAAAGCACAAGGGGATGAAGGATGCAGCCAGATTGCACTTTTGTCCTGCACACAAATCAGCGAGGTGTTTTTCACCACTGTATGTCTAAGATGGGAAAGGTAGACTCGAACAATAACGACGAGATATCTTACTTCCATCTGTCGGCTTTTGAGGACAATATTAAGAAGAAAAAATGTACTGGTGGTGGAGAGAAAAATCAACATTTGATAATAAAGCTTGATTATTCTGTGAGCTCGGTCCCAGGGTTATTTTTAGCGCAACACATCTTTCAGTATTCAAATATATAACTCTGATTTCAGCCCAAGGTCGGTGGCAAAGTACTTATAACTTTTAATAAGTTCGAATCATATCACATACAGTATACACCATGTACGTTCATATCCAAAGCAAGTGTGATCCATGAGGATCCTGCTTTACGTTATGAAGGAAATTCTGTTGACTTCCATGTGTTACTGCTGCAGGCATTGCATCTTTGCTAACCACTAGCATATGTCTGTGGTGAGGACATCTTCATGGTAAGAGCATATTGATTGAACTGATATTTTAAGCACCTAATGTTTACGTTCATGTTCGTCTTATGAGGCTTAATCCTGGTCAAGGTCATGGGGGAAGCTGGAGCCAATCCTAGCTGAGTTCGGGTGACAGAGAGGCGGGGTTACACCCTGGACAGGTCACCAATTCAGCGCAGGGCAACACCCAGAGACAGACAACCGTTCGCACTCACATTCACACCTACAGGTAATTTAGAGACGCCAATTAGCCTAATCCCCTCTGTGCATGTCTTTGGACTGTGGGAGGAAACCGGAGAACCCGGAGGAAACCCACACGGATACGGGGAGAACATGCAAACTCCACACAGAAAGGCACCCAGGTCGACGCCGGGGATCGAACCCAGGACCTTCTGTGAGGCGACAGGGCTAACCAGTAAGCCACCGTGTCACCCTTACTTCAAGTATTTTATAAAAAATATTTTTAAAGAATGGATGTATTTATTTATTCATTAATTTATTCATTATAGTAAGATAATCCCCCAACACAATGGCAAATTTTGACCAAAAGCTATTTTGGGAAAGTGCAAAATCTTTAGCGTATCCGAGTGGAACCGTCCACAGGAGCTCCAAGCACTCGCCGATATCAAATGCAGCGGGGTGTATGAGTGTGTGTGTGCGTGTGTGGGTGTGTGTGAGCTCTCTGAACGCAATTATACACCTTTCATAAAGCCTGTCTGGTTTCTCTTGCTCGAACATGGATTCTTCTGGCTGCGTCACTGCGTCTATCAATGCTGCTGTCTTTCAATTCAATCCCCAGACACTCACATCCAGGCACATATACACACCCCTGTCTCTTACCTGGCTGTGTTCCACTCTGTTCCGATAGTGCAGAGACAATAGTCGAGCTCGCTGAGAGCACGCTCTGGCCTCAGAAGAAAGAAAAAGGAGATTCTGAGCGACGGGCGGAGCGAATCATGCCCTGCTACACTATGAAACCTTTCTTATTAAGGATGGGGGAACGATTGCGGAACATCATAAGGAAAATTATATATAAACCCAGAATGCACTGGGAAATGAGATGGGATTTGACCTAGCTAGTGGCGTCCTAGTGACGTCACAGCTTTATGTTTTCCCCAAAAGGTCACTAACTGTTTTACCATCATAAGGACACCCCGTAAGCCGACATCCTGTTAATCCTAAATCCTGAAACTGTAAATAATTATGAGAAGCACATAGCTGGCATGCTTTCATTTTCGCACACACACTTTAGATTACGCGTGGAGTGTTTGCCATCAGCGCTGATGATTGCTTTCGGTAAAACGTGGCAGTCTACATGAGCACTTGTCCTCTCTGACTGTGTGGCTGCGAATTACAATGATCTCTAGAGCTGTGTGATTAAGATATGAAGTAGCGATGAGCACACAGGCTGATGTAACTCTGCTGACTTTTCTGTTCACGTTTTGAGAAATAGTCTAGAGGGAGGCAAAGAAAGCATGTTTCTATTCATCATTAGGTGCAGGTGCTTCATGTCGGCAGGTGTGTCAAGTTCCCTGATGCAGCTGAGAACCAGGACAACGATGGCCGCTCGGCATGGACGTCCTACACGCTCGGCTAAGCTACGTCAGGTTTGTTCTACTGAGATTTCATACCTTTGTAAGGCTTAGAAAGGCAAAGGCGTAGGTTTATATTAGGAAATGCGTAAGAACTCCGGAGATCACCTAGGCAGGCTGCGAAAATAAAATAAAATGAAATTATTTAAAATAAAATAAAACGAGTCGATATGCTAAATATCGTCGTATTTCGTCAACTTTATGGGTAAGCACATTGATCAGTTGCTAAATGAAATACTAATCAACTAAGCAATGTTAAAATTGAGGTAAACACCTACATTTAATTTCGTCTGAATGTCTAGTCAAGCCGTACCACCTTCTGAAACATCTCACCCATATACTGTTAATCTTTGCGGTTATTTTTTTTATAAACTAACCCCCAGTGCTAATTCATCTAATAGGCTGCTCTGTGATATGTTTTTCTAATGCCTTATGTAAACTTGAATAAACTCTTCATTACATTACTGAGGAACGATTGTACAGTATTTTGTTTAAAGTTTACGGTTTCAGGGGGGAAAAAACCCAAAACAAAACCATAATGTTAAGGTAATACGGCGTAGTGGACAAACTTGCCGTCCTAACTGTTTTCTGTATTCAAGGAGGTGTTTCTGCACAACTGCAAGATTTGAAAGACCAACAGTGCCATCTAGCAGCTCCCAAAAATTCCATCCTCTCAGGCCAGATGTCCTCTGATTAAATCGTGTACTACCCTGGGTCCATGACTTGACAACATACAGGACGACATACCTGACCCCATGACATGACAACGCAGATATTTTGAAGACACATGCACGATTGGATTGTAAAGAATTTTTTTATTTGGTAGACCTTCACTTAAAGCTGTACGTTTAACAACGAGTGCATGAGTGCACGCATGACTAAACCCTTGAATCTGACCGAGTACAGATGGAGCAAATCTTATTTGAGGGAAATCCCATGACATCAGCTATATTGAGAGACACTTTGACCAAACACTTCATTGGGGACATCTATAGCCTACGCTGATGACTCATACAATTTTCCGACCAGCCAATCATGTGGCAGCAATGCAATGCAATGCATAAAGTCATGCACATACAGTACGAGTCACGAGCTTCAAATAATGTTCACTACAATAAATCAAGATAGAGGGGGGGAACAAATGCGATTTTTGTGACTTTGAACATAGGGCCAGATGGGCTGTTTTGAGTATTTCAGAAACTCCTAGGAGTTCACGCCCAAACAAAAAGTTTCTTGAGTTTGGTGCGCAAACCATAAAACTTCCACTGAGCGTCAGTCCTGTAGGTGGAAAGATTGTGCGAAAGATCATGAGAAAGATCAGAGGACAATGGCCGGACTAGTTCAACTCGATACGTGGGATACTATAACTCAGATGACTACTCTTGACTACCTTGGGGAGCGAAAATCATCCCAGAAAGCACAACACATAGTCGAAACATCACATCCCTCTCCACGTGTATCAGGCCCGAACAGGAATCTGAAGATACAGTGGACACAGGCTCACCGAAACAGGACAAATTAAAACCATCACCTGGTCTTTCGAAAACAGAGACCGAAACGAACGCCATCTCTGATCCAGATCCAGATAGGGGCACTGGGGTAAAGTTGGCCGTTGCTTTCACAAGTACACCACTGATAGATGTTTCGTGTGCGACGTGTTGGAACATCATTCGGTTCAGAGCGTGTTTAAAAGTGGCTCCTTTACCTGTGTTGTCTCAGATAGAACCACAGACACAAACACATCTCACTGCTACATGTCGCCATCAGATGTCAGAGGGTGCATCAAGTATTTACACCTCATAATGTTTTCCAACCCAGAGGCATGTGAGATTTGCACTCAAAGCCACATGTTGTTTAAGAACAGGAAATGGCTTTCTCCTGAAAAAAAAGTGTGAGCTCCAGTTGCATGCAAGAAACTACGTGACACGACTAGCATTGGCTCAGACCTTTATTATTAGTATTTATGTAGGTATGTATGTATGTATTTATTTATTTATTAATTTATTTATTAATTATCATGTGCTGTCATTATTATATTTCGAACGCGACATGGTGTGAAGTCACCCGGCGGTCCTATGGAATTCATAAAAGATTCACGAAAAGCATTTTCATAATCGTAAAGCATTCTAAAATCTTTTTTTTCTTTTCTTTTCGCTTCAGGTTTATAATTGTATTAAAAAAAAAAAAAAAAAGTGCAGTTTCATCATCTCAAAAAGTGATGGTCCTGCTCGCTTCTGCGTAAACTATCATGTTGGAAACGTCACCTCTCTTTACTTTATAAAGACTAACACTGGGCTATGAGCAGAACTGAAGGCTTACAAGCGCTGTCTGTGACCATGTCGAATGCGGGGTGCACATTTAGGAGATGAGCTTCGCTCGCTGTTGGCCTGCTGCAGGAGCTAAACGCGGGCGTCTGAAACTCTGAACTGTCTGAGGTTTTGCCTCGTCTCTGTTTAAGGCCCTTCTCCTTTCCTCTCTCTCGCACTCACTCCCTCCCGAGAGAAAATGGGGTTAAAAGCAACGGCCTTTGTGGTAATTTTATTTTGAAGTAGATTGTGTACTGGCTGTTGGGGGGGGGAGAAGGCAGCACTCGAGAAAAATACATACTTAATAATGAGGGAAATGGCTGTATGTGGTTTAGGCTGTTTTGCTAATCAGTGGTTTTGTGACACATTTATTTTTTTGAACTTGTCGCTTGCCAAGTTTCGGGCAAACGCATCAGCATGTGTGCTATGCCAACGCAAAACTTTGATTTTTATCATCACCGTTGCATAGAGGAATTCATTCCTCAGACCAACATGCAAATTTATGCATTTATTTATTTATTTCCCAGCAACAAGAATACTTCGTAGCACGGCTTAAATGACAGAGTTAACACTCTTTCCAAAGCGCTCGCCCTTCTGCACGGCAATAAACAACAGCTGTAAAGTATTCTGTATGCTTCAAAGTCCTTTACAGGATGTTCCTCACTGCATCATTGCTGAAGTGGAATTAACGCATCAAACGTTATTCGAATTATTATTTTTAACATTCAAAATCATTCTCTTTTTGTGACCATAGTGTTTTTCTGTTCGGCGTATTATTGCCGTGATCGTGTTTTTCCAAACTGGCTGACTAACAAGCTCAGTCATCTTCAATTCCCTTTCCTGCGTTAAGACTTTTTAAACTATAACCTGAAAATGAAATTAGACTCAACGTCTCCATTTCAGACTGACAGCAAAATCTCGACGTTTGACAGATTTCCCGACGGCAATGGAGGCACGTTTTAAAAGTAAATAAAGTTCTAATTTAAGAGCAATAATCATGAGTGAAGCTAAAAAGGTATCATTTGGTGTTATAAAATGTGTGTGTGTGTGTGGGGGGGGGGGGGGGTTTGATTTGCATACTTATATTTTCTCTGAATATGAATTCCATGATATAATGAGCACTGATTTTTGCCCAAATCAATCATGTTCTTCTAATTACTGTATAACACCCTTGTGTATTCTTCTAGACTATCCACAAGCACATTTTTACGTCATCTTTCATATTGAATGTTGATGAAATAAAGGGATATAGTTTCAAGACCGCATACCCAAATGCTTTTCCAATGGCCAGCGGTCATTTTGCTTCATGCGTGTTGTTTTAAAGTGAAAAAAAAAAAAAAAGAATCCAAGGTACGCAGCAACATCATGAGGACAATTTATTCTGTGTTTCTGTTCAGCTTTTTATTATGAGTCTGAACTTTTGAGAGTTTCGGGGTTTTCTTTTAATTGATATGAAATCCCACCATCTGGCGAGCTCTCTTACTTATTCTGAGGTTTGCTTATTGCACAACATGATTAACATCTTTTTTTTCTTTTTTCTTTTTTTTTTTAACATGACTACCGCAATTATTTTGTAAAATAAATTTCAGGTACGTTTTTGTATGTTCTACAAACCGCCTCGATATGGAGTACTAATGGAGTGTTTCACCCTGTTCACACAGACATGAGATATTCGTATAAGAACACCTCCTGCCTTGAGCAAATTTGTTATAGATTTGATCTTGCCAGAGACTAAAAAGTGCTTTACTACCACTGATTCCTTTTAATCAACTATGCACTCATTAAATGTACCTCCAATAGCTGGCTAATAATAATAAAACAATCTAGACGTCCCAAGACCCAGTTTTAAAATTCATTTTCACAAGAACTCGCAATAACTCCACAACTTACAATCAAAGTACACAGTAAGCTTTACATAAAACTACAGTATTATTATAAGAGCACACCGGACAAAAATTGAGCAAGTCCCATAGTGGTAGCTAATACTAAACCTAGCATGGCCGATTCCTCAAGCTAGCTAAGTGACATTATTATAAACATCACAGACTACAAAAAACAACCTGCAAGTCCAGAAGAGCGCAAGTACAAATCCAATCACAAAGCTAATCTTACTGGACTTCACATGCCCTAGATAATATTAAGATTAACATTAACATTAACAACTAGTGCGGTAATCCCTCGTCCTTTGTGAGGGTCATTTTCCAAAAATCTTCCCTGAAAGACTAAAATGCGCGATACCCAGACGCCACCCGAAAAGCTATATTTTATAGTTTAAGGCCTAAATGATCCCCAAACACTCTTTAAACACACTCTAGACACAATTAAAGACATAAAGAAGACATTTGTAGGCATATAGCGAGATGAATTTTGTGTAAAATTCATAGAAATGTCATATTTATAGCGAGTACTGTAATGTGCTGTGTGCTATACTAGCGTAGCCTGGACTTATATTTTCGGTACTGTATGTATGTAGTATACTAGGACACTAGTCTCAGTATTTTATTATACTGTATAATACTGTAATTAATGCCCACTTGCTACAGATTGGATTTCAGAACAGCTACAGTCGTCATAAACAACAGATGGAACTGTACCGATATGACACAACAGCTGTGTGACAATTTCCACCGTCGAAAAAATCCAGAAAAACAATTGACTAGCAAAATACCGGGGAAATACGCCAAAAAAAAAAAAAAAGGATATATCCTAAATAAATATCTGCGAATAGCCGGGGACGTGAACTGTGCACCGTGATATCGCCGGGGATTACTGTATAGCATTGGCTAACAACTAAGGTTCATATAAAGATAGGTTAAAGGGTGTTCAAAAACCCTGTATAAACGTTCTTATTAAATACCAAGACATATTCTATAAGCTTCCATCTTGTACCTAAAAGGAGATTCCTTGCGAATTCTTATATTTTAATCCTGTAACCTGACATTTGTGTCAGGTTTAGCCAAGCGTCCATCCACGTCGGTGTGAAAACAAAACAAACCAAACCTGGGCATCATTTATCAAACTTTGAACTTTTCTTAAAGTTGTGTGGAAATGCTTTTCACAGGTCACACGGAACTACACCCTTCACGAACACTGCTTTTCTTCATACTCATGTGTTGGTAACTCTCAATCAGTCGTAAATTACCAGGCTCGATAACTGTACAACTAATTAACCTTTAGCCACACCCACAAATCTGCATAAACGGCAAAGGTCAGGGTGAGCGAAAAATGAAAAAGGCAACTAGATGGTGAAAGAGCACCTCATATGTAAGCTTATCTTCCAGTATTGTCCTTTAACCAAATCAATGGCTAGACTTTGGCTTTTGTCTTAAAGGTCCACTATGTAGGATTCAACCAACTGAATGGTCACCCGTCCCCTTCCAAGTGTGTATTAGAGCGTATGGTGGCCATCGGGAGTCTGTAGCGTACTTCCAAGTACTTACTTTCACGCTCCCTTGTATGATGCTCCATGTTTTTAAATTTAGGGTCTCAAACTTGTTCTCCACCACCAGCAAACACTCTTCCTTCTAACCCTACCCCTAACCCTAAACCTAACCCCAGCCCTAAACCCAACCCTAAAACCTAATCTAAACCCTAAACATAACCTAACTCTAACACTAGTTTCCTGTTCTTCTTTTTCATTGTCCTTCTGGTGCTTCCTTCCAGATTCACACTGCTGCTTGTAAAACCATGAAACGCAGAAGGTGCTCTCGAGAGCTTTGTCCATCCTAGACTCCTGTAGCGGCGCAACATGGCATCGCCATAGAAGTGGACCCGCTCCCCAGGTCGGTATAAAGGGCTCATTGTAAGCTCACGAAAACACAGTGATTCATAGTTTCAGGTCATTATGCGCTAATGAAAACATACTCAGGAATATTCAATTCATATCTATGTCCAGATTCGTTTCTGCTTATAGATCGCATTAACTCCTACAGTACATAGTGCACCTTCAATGTGTGGTTTTGGTGCAGATTTCGTTCTTTCTTGCAAAAGTTTTCTTTTTTTTCCCTTTCGAAATCCATGCGTGCACTTAGAGGTACACCGATTCGATTCAATGATTCGACTTTACGTGTAAATTTAAGAGCGAACGAAGGATGCAGTATTGTTTTTTTTTTTCCACATTAACTGGTTTTTCACAATCACCACATTACCACTGCTTGGTAAATGAGGCCTATGGTATCCATGGTAATGTGAAAATATTTATCTGGTAGCACATCAGCCGAACAGGATAACTGCAAGCCCGCGATCGTGTCGACAAGGCGAACACGAACCGTGCAGCTCTCTGCTTGGAGGAATCGATAAAAACTTCCATTTTTTGTCATCACCTCCACATCACAATAAAATCCTGCCAAAGTCTTTGTTTTCTGAGAAAGACGTAGTATCACTTTCGGTATCCAGTTCAGCGATTCACAACTTATATTTCGCTAAAGCCAGTTTCGTGAACAGTCATCAGTTTAAAAAAAGCCCGTGTCCATCATGTTTACTCTCACTATGAGTCACTGCAATAAAGGCATTGAACCGTATCAGTGGCTTTGCTGCAGAGAACAGATTGCAGATTAGGTGGAGATGACTGGGGGCTGTATCTTGCATCTGAGGTTCAGATAATACAGACTGATTTTCATAGAGTGCAGATGGTGGGGTGGAGGTTTAGATGAACAAGGAGAGACCACTGCATTGGGGACAAGTGAGTTTTGTTTTTTTGTTTTTTTCTTCATAAATGTCAGAAGAAGGGAAGCTGTCGTGGTGGTGTGGTGAGGTTTTCATGCATGGTCGAGCTCACAAGAAGTCACAAAAGGTTTTGATCTGGAGCCAAAGCGGACTGTTCAGGCATCTTCAAGTATACAGCTTCTGAAAACAGTTTGTTCTGTTCACTAGTGCATCGCAAATTACCAAAGGCATTGTTTAATGCTCTACTAATATGTATTCGACTCTACTACAGGTAGTCCTCAGGTCCCCAGTCAAAAATATCATATGTCGAACCACGGTGTTGAACCAGGTATCTCAGCCTAGCTTAACGGTACACCATCAGTCATGGATCGGCCTCCGCGAAAGCCCGGGTTTCAACAGAATTGAAGCATTTTGGGATCATCTCCATAGAGAACGAAACGAAAGGTGGACAAAGTCCAAAGAAGAGCTTTGGAACTTCCTTCAAGGAGCCTAGAGAACTTCCCCTGAAGACATCTTAAAGAAATGACAGGAGAGTTCAGGCAGCGTTGAAGAATAACATCATATATCATCGTATATTGACGTTAAAGCTAGTACGTTGTGAAAAGTCCCCGTACCTATTGTCCCATTTTCTCAGAAAACATAAAGGAATGAGGGATGAGGCTTGGCACCAGACTTTTACACCACAGTCGTGTAAAGTATAATTTCCATTATCGTTTTCTTTGACTGATCAGCTGAATTGACCAGGTTTCATACGAACCTCAATAACTCCATAAATAAAGTTCCCAGAAATAAAGCTGAACTCGCCACTTAAACAGGTCTGCGGGTGAAAAGGTTTGCGTAAACGCATGGAATATGGACACTAAACGTCATACGTTATACCATTTAACCCGTACACACTATAAAACCACCGGTGTTCTTACGACGGTATGGAATATATCGCATCTTGTTAAGTTATTCTGATGTTGTTGTTTTTTATAATCCGACGTATCGAGGGTGCCGCCTATCCTCCTGCTCACGCGGGAGCGTCGAAGCCTTGTGAAGTTTCACGTGAGAACCTAGAGATCCTGAAAGCACTGCTAGCACTACAGTGGAATGAAGACAGTAAAGAGAGAAGAGGAGGAGAGGTAGTGCTTGTGGTGATAGCGGTGGAGGGGGTGTGTAACGGTTTCCCTTCTACATCAAACGCATTCTCTTGACATTGGAAATGTAACAAATGCTCAGTGCGTGTACAGGCGAACGTTATCTAAGGGGACGCCTCTGCAAACCAGAGGGCTGATGGAGAAAGTAAACAAGTACACACGCACACACACACACACACACACACACACACACACACAAACGTTGCACGCACATACTGTGTGTAGCGTGCGATAATTCCAGAATAAAAATGTGTACTGTAGCAAAAACTTACTGATAAACGTGCACCTAAGCCAGTCAGAACAGAGCTATATATATATGTGTGTGTGTGTGTGTGTGTGTGTGTGTGTGTGTAAATATATAAATATATGTACGTATACTGTATTTTAATATTAAGGCTTCAATGTATTTTGATTTATTTGACATATACCTGTTTATCCCACGGTGTTTATATGAGTTTATCCGAATGTGCTCGTTGTTGTTTCTACGGTAACAACCCACACAGGGACGTGTAATCCCATCAATAAATATAAAGGTGATCAGTGATATTTCAATGTTTTCTGTTAACAGATTTACAGTTTATTTTCATCCAATAGGACTATCCCGGGTCAGCGCTTTGTACCTGATAGAGGAAAAGTGCTGTTAGGAACTCCACTTCACATCAGGTGACATCACAGGATTATTGTTTTATTTATTTTTTGATTATTATTATTATTATTTATTATTTCTAAATGTGTCATTTTTTTTCATTTATTCCTTGCGCAGCTGTGAGGGTGTGTGCATGTGCAATTTTTTATTGTTGTTGTTTTGGTTGTTTTTATTACAGAAATATTTTATTTATTTATTTATTTATTTATTTATTTATTATTTTGGGTTATCAATCCTTGAGTTAATACACATAAATGATCCATAATCATTCCAGTCCAACTTCTCAGTCGACCATAAGTGTGTGGGATTTGATTATTATTATTATTATTATTATTATTATTATTATTATTATTATTATTAAATTACATAATTAAATTCAT